>VZUI01043060.1:0-89940 GCA_013401135.1 Cettia cetti
TAAATCATGTGGACCTTCAGTCTGCCCTGACTCAGGGTTCTTCACCAGTACTGGTGGTTTCTGCTTGGCTGCCAGCTGTTCACTTCCTCCAAAGTGCCAGATGATTGGCAGATTCAGGGTCTTGAAAGAGCAATTTAGAAAATTGATTGTGAAAAGGGCTTTGGCCTATCGGATAGAGGGGCACTCTGTTCTTAGAACCCGCTGTTGCTGTCCAAGGACCCTTTTAAGGTCTCTGTGGGTCCTTTCCACCACGGCCTGTCCTGTGGGCGAGGAGAGGATGCCAGTTTTATGCTCTACCCCCCATTGCTGCAGGAAACTGCAGAATTCCCTGGATGCATAGCTAGCACCATTATCGGTGTTGATGACTCTTGGAATGCCCAAGCAGGAGAAAGCCATGATGAGATGTGTTATAGCATCCATTGCTTTCTCCCCGGTGTGGGCAGAAGCATAGACTGCACCCAAGACGGTGTCCACGGAGACGTGGATGTACTTCAACTTCCCAAACTGTGGGAAGTGAGTAACATCTGTCTGCCATATCTCGCAGCTGTTCAACCCTCTGGGGTTGACACCCGCCCTGATGGTGGGAATGGCCAGCTGCTGACAGTGGGGACAAGCGGTCACAATTGCCCTGGCCTGGTCTCGAGTAAGGTTGAACCTGCGAACCAGACCTGGTACATTTTGGTTGTGGAGTTGATGATTGATCTTTGCCTGGGTGAAAACATCAGGCAGTGGGGCCATAGCCACAGGGGCCAGTGAGGGCATCAGCTCTCCTGTTTCCCTCGGCTATGAACCCTGGCATATCCATGTGTGACCTGGTATGCATTACATAGAAGGGCTGCTTTCGGTGGGAGATCAGCTTCACCAGCTTTGAAAGCAACTGGAACAAGGCCTTGTTGGACACCTCCTGCAAAACTGCATTTTTGGATCTGGAAACCACCCCTGCCACGTATGCCAAATTGGTTACTAAATTGAATGGTTCCGGAAACTCGAAGGCTCTAACGACTGCGGCCAACTCAGCAACGTGAAGTGATCCTTTCACCTCCTCAACATCAGAATCCCACTGCTGAGTTTGAGGATTCTTCAAAGTCATTACTGACTTGTGGGATCTTCCGGATGCGTCTGTGAAAATTTTTAAAGCCTTCAGGGTCTTCCTGCTCTGAACTGTGTCAAGATCCAATACAAATTGAGCATCTGGATTAAAAATTTTGTGGGCAGGCTGAGTTAATAAAATTTTCCCGGGGTATGAATCCAGTGTGAATTCCAGGGCTTCATTTTCTTGAAGCAGGTGTTCCAATGTGGCCTTAGTAATTTGGCCCGTCTTGATCCGAATGCCTATGTAAATGCATCCAAAGTCACATCCGGCTAGGTCCCTAACACGGGCTCTAGCCTTCCGGATCAGCTCAGCCATCAGCTCTTGTGGCCAGGTGAGCCTCTTGGACCTGTGGTGGCTCAGGAAGACCCCCTCTATAATCAAGAGAGAATCCGCTTTGCCTTGGTCTGTTCTGGTAGAACGAGGAGCCTTACCTTCCCACTGGAAGATGGCTCCATGGAAATATGGCAGGTCTCCGAGGATGATGAACTCCAGCGGCAGGTCCGGCCTGCACCGGTTTGCCTGTCGTGTGGCCATCAGGTGTTCAACCCTCGAAAGTGCAGTCCTAGCCTCTGGGGTGAGGGACCTAGGAGAACTCAGCTCCTCTCCCCCTTTCAATAAATTGAAAAGGGGGGCCGGGTCTCTGGTGGTCAGACCGGCCAAGGCCTCACCCAGGTCAAACCCCCACACAGCCTGTAGACATCCGCCAGAGTCTCAATTTTGGTTTTGATTGCCAATTTTTGTGGCACAATGGTCCGCTTGCCTATTTCCAGCCCCAGGTACTTCCAGGGTGGCATCTGCTGAATTTTGGACTCCTGCGGCTCAAACCCTGCAGCAACCAGTGAATTCACTGTCAGGTTGAGCACGTGGGACAGAAGGTCAGCACTGGGGGCACACACAAGGACATCATCCATGTAGTGATGAATGATGGCCTTGTCTGCAGCTGTGCGGACAGGGGAGAGCAAGGAAGCCACGTACCACTGGCAGATCACAGGGCTGTTTTTCATGCCCTGCGGAAGGACCTTCCAATGATACTGCCTCCTTGGGGCCTCTCGGTTGACGGTGGGTACCGAGAAGGCAAAAAGTGGGGCATCTTCCGGGTGCAGAGGAATTTGAAAGAAACAATCCTTAAGATCAATTATTGCCAGATCCCAATTTTGGGGGAGCATCGCTGGGGAAGGCATCCCTGGTTGTAAGGGCCCCATGTCCTCAATAACGTCATTAATTTTTCGGAGGTTGTGAAGGAGTCTCCATCTGATCTTATCTGATTTTTGGATTACAAACACCGGGGAGTTCCACGGGGACATGGTCTCCTCGATGCAGCCCTTTCTGAGGAGGTCCTCCATGAGCTCATTCAGCGCCTTCAATTTTTGTTTGGAAAGCGGCCACTGCTCTACCCAGACTGGTTCGTCAGTTCGCCAATTCAGTTTTTGGGTAGGGTGCTGCTCAGTGACTGCCACGGAAAAATCCTGTGAGGGATTGGGTATGTCAATTTTGATCCCCCATTGGGACATGAGATCCCTTCCAAGCAAAGGCTCCTTGTAATCTAAAATGAAAGGACAAAGTTTGGCCAATTGTCCCTTTGGCCCCTGAATTTGCACAACGCTCTTTGATCTTTTCACTGATTGAATGCCTCCCACACCCTGGACTTGTCCTGCCACATTTTCCAGAGCCCACTGTGACGGCCAATTTTGTGATGGGATGACCATCACATCCGCTCCCGTGTCCAAGAGACCCTCAATGTTGAAGGCCTCATCACCCATCCAGACCTCGCAGTCTGCCATCGGTCTGTTTTTTCCCACATGGGTCACTGTGTTGACCGAGGCAGCCACTGCACCGTGATCTTCTAATGGAATTGGGATGGCTTGTGCACAAACCTGTCCCTTAGGAAGGAAGGTAGGTGGGCGGACACAACGCAGCCAGAGGGTGCAGAGCTCCGGACCAGAAGAGATGATCCCTGGAGCCACTTCAACCTCCTGTGGAGTGTGTTTGCAGTCCCCAATTACCACGTATTTGTCCTCTATCCGATGCCAAGACCTCTGGTGGGATAGATCCAGCTCCACGACCTGCCAATCACTGTCACTCAAGTGAATGGACTCTGATAGTTGGAGCCGAAAAGGCTCATATAAATCATTGGAGGTGCAGCTGGGCAGTGTCCGGTCTTGGTCTGAGTCAGTCCTGTCCGGTAAGTTTGTCACATCTGGTAACTGACTTCCAAGGGAAGCCGTGTCTGAGTCAGGCAACTGGTCCCACGGTGAAACCGCTGGGAGGTTGCGACTGCGATGGTTTTTCCTAGTAGAAGGAACAAGAATGTTATCATCTTTGTTTGCATTTTTTCTCCCCTTTGCTTTCCCCCTCCCACGGGCCACCCAATTTGTGTCTTTGCGCTGGGTGGACCCGCGCTCCCCCTTTAGTTTTTTTGACGTTTATCTTTGTTTTTATTTCCTCCTTCTCCTCCTGCTTCCCCCCTTTTTCTGAATTCCTCCCATTTTTTCTTCCAGGGCAATCCCTGTACCAGTGCCCATGCTTGTAGCAGAGCATACAAGCTTTGTCTCTGTCTCCGTGTTGTGGTGTGGAAAAGGTCCTTCGCGGTGGAGGTGGTTTGACCTGCGCCTCTGCTGCAGCTACCTGTGGAGGAAGTCTTGGTGCTTGTTGCGCCCCCTGACCCTGTGCTTGTCCTTGTGATTGGGCCATCAACGGGACCTTAAGCTCGACCACATGCAGCATTTCCTGAAGGGTTGGAGCAGGATCCATGGGGAGAGTCAAGATGGCCGCTCGACATGCCTCATTCGCGTTTGTGAGGGCCATCTCCCCCAATATCTGCTCCTGCGCCTGCTCCCCCTTCACCTGGATTTCAGTCACCTGCGTGAGTCTTTCAGCGTAGTCCACAAAGGGTTCCCGTAGGCCCTGTTTGATTTGCACATAGGATGCAGGGAGTTCTTGTGGCCTCATGCTGAGGAGTGCCTTCTCCACTGTGGACTTGACAACCTCCAGCACAGGAGCTGGTATGTCAGCGGCCTGTGTTGGTGCAAGAGTCCAGGTCCCCTCTCCACACAGATGCTCAAGGGTGATCGGTTTCCCCTGGCATCTGTGCTAGTAGCTGGATCTGATAACAAGCTTGGTAGGGAGTCCCACAACAGCGCCTTCCATGCCCCCGCCCAGAGTTTGTACTCCGTGCGATTGAGGAGGCATGTGAAGAGTGCCTTGATATCAAATGGGACTTCAACCATCCCAGCGAAATAGGACATTAACATCCCTCGGAAGTACAGGCTATCCCGTCCATACTCCCGGTGCGCCTTGGAAAGATCCTTAATGATACTTTGAGAGAGGAGCTGCCAGTTGGCCTCCACGTGTCCACCTCTGGACCTCTTATGAATGACCAGAGCCAGGGAGGGGATGGATTCCCGGCTTCCGCCTTCAGCCCCCCCATCCTCCTCCTCCGATTCCGAATCGTGGGAACCGGAAGGTGGGGCGTGGGAACCAGAAGACAGAAGCGTCCTTCTCCACCTGGGGGGTGTGTCTTTGAGTGACGTCCTGCAGGGGAAGGGGTTGGGGGCGGAATGAGTAGGTGGGGTCTTGTGGGAGGGGAGTGTCCATCACTCCCTGGAAGAAGGTGTGGTTTGGGAGATGAAGGGGTTGGAGGGGCTGCGAAAGGGATTTCAGGATGAAGAAAGGGATCCGCAAGATGGAGAGCGCGCCACAAGGCCGCCGCCATCTTGCGACGGGGAATGAGAAGAACGAGGGAAGCCATTTGGTGGTTCGCCCTCAGAAAAACTGAAACTAACTCGGGGCTTTTGCAACCGAGGGGAACGGGGAAGGGAAAGGTCTCGGACTGCCTGGCCAGGGCTGCCATGGGCATCCCGAGCAGTTCGGCCAAAACTGCTCAGGCAGGGGGATTCAGGGTACTGAAGGGAGCTGGAGCTGGCAGAGAGGTTCCCCCCTGACACTCCCTTGAGGACACCTGATCTGGGGGTTGAGGGTCTGGGACTGGGGTGAGGAGAAACTGGGGAAAACCTTGGGTGCCCTTTCTGCATTGTCCTAGTGACAATCACTGCGGAACGAATCCGCTCAGGCCAAATGTAATAATTTTTTGCTTGCTTGTCCCCCGAGATGGCCAATTGTAAAAATTTTTCACAGACAGCATCCCAAAAGGGAACGCTGTTCACAGACTCGGAGGAGGTGTGGGGAAAATGCAGGAAAAGCAACCTTATAAACCTTTTCAGTTCCCCATTCTGGAACTTGGGGGAACCAGAACTCTCAACACTTAAAAATTCAACAGTCCTATAATAAACCCTTTTCTGGGTTGTTGATAACCTTGCACCCATTTTTAAATTAAACCAACAACAACCCACAGCAAAATCCCAACCAAGCCAAAAGGAAACTTAGCAACACAAAGAAATCCTCCTCAGCACTTCAAAAACCGAAAGGACGGGGGGGGGAGGGGTCTGTTCCTCTCGCCCTCGGGGTGCTGGAATCCACAAACAAGAAACAAAACCGACTGCAAAAATCAACCCGATTCACGAACCACCGAGGCACACACCAACACACAACAAGGATACGAAATGAGGGCAACCGAGAAAACTAAAAGGTTAATACAAAAGTAAATAACTTAAAGGAAACCACTGCACAGGGAACCCTAACCCAGGGGGTAGACCACCTCCCCCCAGGGGCTGCGCAGCCTATTCAGCTCGTCAAGAGCCTTCCTTGGACCTCCCTGGTACCAAGTCCCCCACTCCCGGGTGGACTTACCACTTCCCTGTGGTGGTGAAAGGCTTGATCGGAGCTGATCCTTTGCCTGGAGGGACTCCTCGTGGTGCTCCGAGAAGCTGTCCCTCTGATCCGACCAGGAGTGCACTCCCTCCGGGAGCTGCTGCGACTGGCAGGTGTGAGGTGTGCTGGGATCCTCCTCCGGACGCAGTCCTCTGGATCAGCACGAAGTCCGGTGTCCCGGGCTCTCGTGCCAGCCACCTCACTGCTGCAGATCCTGGCAGGAGACGATCACGATCTCATCCTTCACTCAGATCTTCTTGAGGGGAGCCCCTTTAGAAGAGGTGCCCCACACTGGGCACCAGCTGCGGCTGCGCAGAGTCCTGCCCTGGCAGCTAGCTCCGACTCTGATGCCACAGGTCCCGCTGACAGGCACTGCCAGCAACGTGGGTCCCAAGACCTGAATGCCTGCAGCATTGCAGCTATGGCAAAAGATGAAAGGGAGGCTCTGGTAGGGTGAACCACATAAGGTTTATTCCTCGTGAAGCACCTGCTACAGAGAGCCCCGACCAGCTCAGTGCAACAGCTTTTATTGGGGGGAGGATCACAGGGGAGGGTTCAGTGAACAACCAATAGGGAAAGAGGGGGGCAGGTCTTAACACAGTGTCATTCAACATCTGAAACCAATAACAGTGAAACAGGAGGAGGGTTCCTGGGGCCCAATCACTGGATGCCCTTCACAGAATTCTCTGGAAGGAGGGGAGTGGCCTAGGTTGGAGTGACAAGGAGAAGGGGAGGAGGTAATGGGGACTGACAAGGGGGAGGTTTCAAGGACCTACCAACTGGGGTGAAAAAAGGGGTACACGGAGCGAACCATTGGAGTTACATAGAACAGAATAAAACATATAGAAAACATAAACTTTTTGCACCACCACACTTGTGTCTTGTCTTCCCTTTCTCCATGGGGGTGCCAGCTCCACTGCGCTTCAGGTTTTGGGGTAAATCTCTGTTTGCTCTTTTCCTGGCTTGAGGTTTCTTAGGAAGTGGTGCTCATGGACTTGGCAGATACATGTTTTGAGCCTTGTAATGACATAGAGATTCTGAAAAAAAATTGAGATTCTTCAGGTGGTGGTAGCATACCTTGGGATATTAATTTTCACAGTGAAATCCTCAAAAGTCTTCCTGGAACTTAATGATTCTTTCATCAGCATGTCACATTTGATGAGGCAATGAGAAATGCAAAGTTCAGCACCCTAACATCGTGTTTAAAGTAATAGTAGCACTACTGCACACATAATACCTACACACATATCTTAAAGAGAAGTCAGCTACAGGGAAGTGAAAGGGAAAACCAGTTGAAGTAGATCAAGCTGCAGATCTTTGAAGCAGGGAATCCAGATATTTTCTTCTCTGTCAGCACTCTCCTTTCCATATGGATTTACATTACGTGAAAAATAGAAGTTTCCAAAATTGATCCAGGCTCTCTGGTGTGGTTCTAAGCTTTTTCTAAGGTGGGAACATTGTCTAGGGTGGCACTTCTCAGAGAACAAGTTCTTTAGTATGTCCACTGGGGTCACATTGCCTCTTGCCATGCTGCTGTTTTGAAGAAGGCAGATTGCCTGTGGGTGGATTAAAGGCTCCTTTGCTGAAATGTGGAGCCAAAACTACAGGAGAGGAGAATGTGTCACGCCAGAGAATTTCTTGCAGTTCCTCAGAGCTTGGGCAGATCACTAGCTCAGCTTTTCTCTGGCCTGGGGTCCCAGCTGACTGCTGATCAAGGGTCCCAGCAGCATCTTCTCAGAGACATGAGGAGTATTTCTGCAGAAAAGCAGCCCCAGAACACTATGTATCCAAACAGAAGACAGCTGGTCAGAGACCTCTGTTCTGATAGGTGGTGAGAACATTGTGGCACAGGCGTTTTGTCAAGCTGGACCAGAAAGTGCTTGTGAAAGGTTGCAGATATATATGAAAGGGCAGTAATTGGAGCTGGAATTCATGCTATGTAGACTGTTTCAGCCAGTGTTGACAGCTTGTTTTGTGACTCAGAGATTTCAAATAGAATCAGTGAACTACTTGCTACAATCTTGCTTCAGCAGCTTTGAACCAGAAGACACCAGCATTAATAAGGCTTTAAAGTTTCTACATGTGAGACTCCTTTTGGGCCTGCACCATGGGTGGCTGTCTCCCTTCATGGCATCTTAAGGCTTCTGGGTTCACACAGACACCAACTGCATGCAGTTAGACCTATTGGATCTAATTTCTAAATAACAGAACAGGACTGCCAGGAGATGTTCTTCAAGCTTTATTGCGACATCAGCTTCAATACAGGGTGAGACATGAAAGATGGCAACAGCTCATATCTTGCTAACAGCAGCCAGAATTCTCTGTGTTCCAAGGTCTTTTAAAAGTTTTCTAACCAATAGCAAGTTGTTAAGAGCTTACAAACATTTGCATAAACCCATCATTAAGACAACATGGATATCTAACAATAGGTGCTTGTTTCATATGTCTTACTACTCAGGAACTTTTTATACACTTCTATAAACAAAGCATAAGAGCCTCATCATTAAACTTTTCTATTTTCTTGCTTAACATATTTTTCTGCTTACTAAGGCCCAACTCTACACAGCAGAAAAAAACCACTTATTTTTCCATGTTCTCATTCTCGTGTCTTTTTAATTCTAAGCCTTCATCTGCCCTGCTATAAGAGTTTTCTGCTTTTTCGACTTCCCACATAGACCTACCCATTGTCCTACTGCAAGCACATGCTCTCCAGTTTGCAGCTGGGGATACTGCTTCCATGTTGAGGCATTTGAAAGTGAGACATCACAGCACACAGCACTGCAGAGCTAGAGCTCTATGAACATATTTCCAGTATTCCTAGAACTTCTGACCTTGAGACATTCAAGGGTAAGGATGTGAATTGAACTCAAAATCCAAACAGGTCTAACTTCATGCAATGGCCCTTTTCCAATTGTGTTTCTCTGTAAAGCAGGGATGTTAAAAGAAAATAGCTTTTACCACTAGATGGCATTTAAGGATTGAGTTTTTTGGGTTTTGTGGTTTTGTTGATGTATTTTTTGTTCAGGGTTGGGGGTTTTTTTGGGTGGGGGGTGGTTTGTTTTGTTTGTTTTTTGGTTTTTTTTTTTATGTTCTGAAACATGGTATTAAAAATTGCCTAACTAGGCCAAATGGATTGCTAAATTAATTTCCTCCCTCCAGCTGCTGGAGACAGTCACTGAAATTGGCTTGTGGCAATTCCTTGAGATGGTCTGGTTCAAAGGCTGCCAGCACAGTAAAGGAACAAGACTTGATTCCTTAAGAACTCTACTGCTGGGAGATACCTGTATCCTTAGTGCCATGGAGTGAAGAGATACACAACACAGACACCTGAGCTGCTCCATAGTTACAACATTCTTTTCTGAACTTGATATTAATGCAGAGGATTAAGTATGGATGCACCTTTCTTGTTGTACAGGAGATAACACTGCATAAAATTTATCCTTGCCCCCTGAGGAGCTTGTTTCAAACAGCACATACACATTCAGAGCATGTGAGTCACTATGCACCTGCCAGCAGGGACAGGTCACAAGGACAGCATCAACATAAACTCTGGCTTTGATGCTAGCTTTGCTTGCATGTTCTATAAAGGCTATTCAACGCATTCTTTTTCAGTGGCATAAGCTTCCAAATATCTGGCATCTTTGCTTAGTGATTGTAAATAAACTTTGACAACTTTGCTCATTTGCAAAGGCAAAAATGGTTTAATGCAGGTAGTCAAAGTGGTAAATTAAGACTGGTCTCTGAATACAGCAGAGTTCAATATCTGGGGCTCAGGCTGAAGATCCCAGAAAAAAACATTAGATGCTAATGATTTCGAAATAGTTGCAGGTAACCCTCTCTGCAATGCTACAGCCCCATCACAGAAGGATCCCACTGTCATGAGAGTCATGGTGAATTTGTTAGCTCGTGTCCCCCTTTGTCAGTGCAGCAGCAGGAGAGATAGCCCTTACTTTTCTTTGGGGTGTGATGTTGTGGCTGTCAAGGAGCATGCCTTCCCACTGTGCTCTTTCTAAGTACCCATGTGCACACCTGCTTCATCTGCTCCATCTGCACTTCTGCACCAGCTCTCCTGACATTCCTCTTGCTCTTCACCCTGGGCTCTGGCAAATCTTAGGCTGACAATGGCCAGGCAAGGACAAAGAAATGTGTGGTTTGCCTGCCTACAGAGCCTTTCTCTGCTGTAGAATGCCCCAGAATCGAAGATGACAGTGCTTGTTACAGAAAGAGAAACAGGTCAATAAAAAGCAGATGGGTAAGACAAAGAAAACTGCATGTGTGGGGGTTTTTGTCATGTGAGAGCAGGGCAGAAAGTGTGCCTGCCTGTCCATGGCCCATCACACAGTAAGAGCAGGCCAGTTTTACAGCTGTTTGATCAGGAATTCTTAAATATTAGTAATTGCTGCTAATAATACTATAATACTTAAAGTATTAATTATTACACATATTTGTGGAAGTTGCAGTATTCCCACTTCCTCTCATCATGCTACAGGTTGCATCATTTTTAAGTTCTGGTTTTAGTAAAGAATCAAAAGGAACGCAGAAATACTGGATGATATGCAGGTGTGAATAGGAAACAAACAAGTTGCTGACAATTAAAAAGCTCTCTAAAGAAATTTTTCTTGCAAATGCAAGTCACTGAGTCACTGTGGGGAAAATGAAAAAAAAAAAGTGAAAGAGATAGTTTTGTGAGGGAAAATAGGAAGCAAAGGAAGCAAACTCATCACCAGGTTAATTAAACTGGCAGGTTTCTTCAGCTGACTCATATTTAACAAGAAATTCTATAGGTGTACCATCTATAAAAAAGCAGCTGTAGCAATGGACAGCTGCATGTAACTATTCATATTGCAATGCTATTATGTTGAGGCTTTAATTAAGAACAAATCAGGTATGACATGTTTTAATACATGTGCCATATTAATTACCTGACATTCCACTGGAAGCATGATGATTTAAAATTATCTTAATAGTTTTGCTATCTGAATTTGAGCCAAATGGAATGTAATCTTGTTAAAACAAAAAATAAAATTCAAATTTTAATATTAATTATTAGATCATTAAATGACAACCAAATGCAACTCAATGTCCAGGCTATCCGTGGTTTTGATACGGAGCCAAATTTTTAATTTTTACATGTCTTTGGGTTGACATAGAGAATACATCTGATTTTTATCTAGTATATAGGGTTTTTTCTGAAAAAAATTACCGTCTTTTCTATTCTATGATAAAGTAGCATTTAGGATTGTGGAGTATTAGCTTTTTTCATTCTCTGCAGCCTCTTGAGTCTGATTCATTCCTCATATCCAGAACAGCTTCCATCCCTATGGAATGGAACAAAAGTTGTGTCAGATAAGCAATGTTCAACATGATATCCTGTTCCCAATTATACTCCTATGATTTTCCTGTGGTTTCTCCTTCTGGGAGCCCATTTGTCCTAAAAGAGAACATTCAGGCTGTAGTATTTTCAGTTTGCCATGTGAAACAGGTCTTTCAGTATAAACTTAAAAAAGATATTTGTGAATATGCTGTCAGAATTTGTATGTGCATTTAACTTGTGTTTTCATGTCACAAACACATGAGAACCAAAAAAGGTTTAGAGCTTTTATCATGAACACTGCAGGGTTTTGTGAGTTACTCAAATAGAGTGACTTAAAGGGGCATACCTTATTCCCCCCACATAATCCTCATCAGAAACATTTGTATCATTTTCCCAGTATATTCCATCGAGTCCTAAAACAGATCAGGAATAATATTTACTGCAAAGAAAACACAGTGCATCACTAAGAAGGTTGTGCTCTTGAGGGGACGTGCTGTACTTTGGGTCAATAGCTAAGGTTCAGCTCAACTCCAAAAACACTGCTGACAAGCCAGAGCAGGGAGAGGTAGCAGGGGTTTCAGTGGGTTCCCTCTGCATGATGGTGTCTTGTGCTGTCCTTTTTTTCTTGTCACTGTGCTTAGTTGGCTTCCCAAACACCAATAAAGCACAAAAATCAGTGATTTTTTAGTATTAGCAGAGTTATTTGCTTGCTGTGTGTTAGAAAAGTGCAGCAAGTAAGCAGGAATGCATCTGTGTTTCGAAAACGGGAAGGTGAGCAGTGAAAAGTCCACCAAGACTGTGGTCTCAAAGCAGTCCTCAGTTGGTATGGCTTCTTGTCTCCCCGAGAAACTATTACAATGGTTTTTCTTTCCAAATGGAGATTCTTCTTACAAATCAGCTGCTTTGAAACCTTTGGGTTTACCAGGCCCTTCTTTTGAACTAGCACCTCAGGGTGAATGTGTAAAGAAACATGTAGGAGAAAGTTGTTCCACAGGGAGCAATGACTACTTTTCTCTCTTTGCCAACACAAAACCACTAAATTCCTTTGCTAGAATTTCCTTGATACTGATTCATGGAATGGAACAAAATATTAATTATTAGATCATTAAATGACAACCAAATGCAACTCAATGTACTGTAGCCTGTACTATTTGTTTGCCACTATATTATTCCCCTAAATTTCTGTTGAGATTTACATGTGTAAACACACAAATCACCACAAAATTTTTATTTAGATCCCCATCAACTGCAGAGCGTAACAGCTGCCTTGTATTATTAATCCCACAAAAACTCACTATTTGGACTTCTTGTTCTCACTCTAGAGTGCCAGATTGCCTGCCCAGTTTTTGTAGAGTATGAGACTGGCTACAAGTGAAACCAACAGAATGTGGAACTTCTTGGTACAGTTTTTGATACCTGATCCTGCCACTGAGTCAGTGGTGACAAACCAGCTTTGAAATAGTAGCAAAACTGAATGAAAGCCTAAATTATATATGAGGCTGCTAGTTTTTCTTCTTTCTCTTTCTCTCCTCTTCCTTGCTGCTGTTGTTGCCTGTGCTGAGTCATTTAGCAGTCCTCTTTTTCACTGCAGATGGAGCACAAACATTTCTAGAGGGTGATACTCATGCCCACAATGATGTTCAGAACCCAGCTACTCATGTCAGGAATACTGTAGTACTAAAGTGTAATGTTACTCACTGTCGTGCCTCTGTTCAAGTGACTTCTTGGTTGGCAGTCAGTCCCAGCATCATAACTCTGGTGCAAACATCTGTATTTTTCCTCTGCATAATGAGAGGGTTAAGGGGAGAATTTTATTACTACATTGCCAGTGTAAACCAATCAACTCTATGCTGAGGAACATACTAATAGCTTTTCAGATGAGAGGGGAAAAGAAACTTGCTCTGTGCTAGCTAGATTTGTCAAGATACTTCAATAGCAAATAATTTATCTTTTGCCAAAGTAGCCATGAGGGACAGAGAGATAAAATTTTTGGGTGATTTTGATGTGAAACTGGACAAGAATTGGGACCTTATTTCCACAGCTAAAATGTACTGAGAAATAAATATATTCTCAAGCCATTAAAAGTCTTGGAGGGGCTGAATGGCTGCCAGTGACAAAGATCTGTGACTTTGATACATGGACCCTTGTCCTGCTCTTCAGAGAAAACTGGAAAATTTCACAGTACAAACATTCTTTCTAATAATCAAGCATCTCAGACCACTTTGTTGCTTGGTTTGGTGAAGTTTCCCCCTGACCACTGTGATGCTTTCTCTCTCTCCAGTTTTTCTGATACCCTACAAGGTTATGTGAAGGAGCTGGGGAGCTGGACTGCCAGGCCCAGCTACAGTTGGTTACAGCTAATGGAAAGGATCTTCTCTGAAAGGCTCAGGGCTCATACCTGGGGCCAGGGGCTAGCTTGTCCAAAAGCCATCAGCAGCAGCTGGGAATCTGGGCCCTCAAGCCTGGATTTGGTAAACAAAAGCTGCAAGGAAAGTCAGTCACTCTCACAGGAATGGAGAACTGACAGAGCAGGCAAAGGCCACAGCTGTAGCAGTGGCTGCATGCATCCAGCCCTCAGCTGCTGTGAGTGCCTCTGGCATATGCAGACATCGAATGGGGAAGGGAAAAGCAGATCCTTGGTGGTTCTATGCTCCTCATGCTCTCACCTTGGCCATAGCCAGAGCCAAGAGGTGCTGGCTCCTCTGCCAGCTGCCCACCACCCCAGGACAAGGGTGGCTGGTATGGTCCTTCCTTCCTGTGCAGGAGCAGTGGGGCCACAGGTGCAGCCAGTGTGACGTACAGGTGTGCTGTCCTGGGGAGTTGTGCTCAGGACTGTCTCCATATGGGCTTGAATTTGTTAGTGGCAATGCAGCTGTTTGCATTCAGCCCCCCAAGGTTCTCCTCAGCTTCTGCAGTTACACAAGCAAGCCCACTACTTCCCTGCCCTCACATAGCTACATATAAATACTGAATGTATGTGAGAGGACTCTTTAAGACTCTTGTGACACTCTCTTCTTGAGATTAGTTTTCTTGAGATGTTGTGGTCAAAATTTGAGGTTAATGAGATTTTTTTTCAGGGATTTCTAACAAAATTTGTAGGGGGGAAGTGTTTGAGTACTCACGTGGGCTGCTGAGATGTTGTCTCTTAGAGAAAAGTGTATTGCTCCTTACAGCTGCAAGATCTTATCATTAGGGTGATGGGCAGGGTCTGGTGGCCATGAAGAATTGCAGCTCAGACCCGAGTACAGCACAGTTTTGTGTTTGGGCTCAGGAAATACCTGTTGCTCTGCTTCATCCATCATCTTAGAATAACCCCACCTTTTACATATAGAACAGTAGTTCTCCCTAGCTTTTTAACCTCAAAACATTGCAGACAAGTGACTAATTTCCTTTAAATAATTAAGGTACTCTTGTGTGCATTCCATGTCTTCATTCAAAGAAAACCAATGCATTACCTGTAGCTGGAATTCAAATCCTTTAGTGACAGATTTAAGGTAGAACTAGATCTTTGCTGCTGCCTTTAATGTACTTGGATCTGGTCTGTGCATGGAGATGTAATTTAACTTGGGCAGGTATCACAGTACCACAGCTGAACCACTCCTAGGACTGGTAACAGACACCACCAGGGTTCCACTGTGCTTTGTAAATAAACCTGCTTGCTAGCAACCACTCTATGAAATGCAAGACATGCTGTAGCCCACAGATAAAGCTTCAGAGGCAGATCTTCTGAAGCATCCAGCACACACAAGGAACAGCTGTGATATCCCTTCAGTTGCTTTACTAACCAGATTAGAAAGCCTATGCTAAAGTATTGAAGACATGTGACAGACTGTGTGTCTGTCATCTGCCTTTGCCTACTTGTTTAAGCACATTGTGAAACATCTCTAAACAGCAGATGAAGCAGGAAGTTACATATATGGATCTTATTTCATTAATCTATCTGTACACAGAATTGATATATAAAGGTGGCAATATTCACAAAGGATTGGCATTCAGAGTTGTCCTGTAAATAAAATAGAAACTTCTTTAATATGTAAGTATGTGGTGATTCTTAAGATACCTCAGAGATACCTGACTACAGTGGTTGAAAATGTGGTTGTTTTAGTCTGTTCAGAAAAACCTTTTGATCCTGTTAGGTGCTGGATGACTGCAGTGCAAGCACATGCTGTTGAAAGCATGGTTTTCCAAGGTGATATGGGCTTATTTTGCCCCTCTGGGTGAGCCCCAGCCCCTGGCCTGTGAACACAAATGGAATTGCAGCAGTTCTAATGGGCTCACAACAGTGTGAGTCATTTGATAGTCAGGCTTGTACTTTCATAGCCAGAAAATCTGCCAGTCACTGACCAAAAGAGGAGAAGAGAAGGCTGGGGCAGGATTTGGAGGGAAAAGGAATTTCCTATTTGTATGATCAGTGGCCTTTGGTGTGCAAAGATCTTCCAGGTCACAAGAAATGAGAAGAAACAGTCCCTCTGAAATGCCCCACAGATGCAGAAGATTGGCAGAAACCCAACACAAGATGTGGAAGAACACATCAGTGCTGGGTGAAGGTGTCTCCAGCTGAGAGAAGGTGTGCTCTACACACGTAGGACATCAGCAGTCATTGCACACTTCCTACAGGCCCACACGAGCCAGTGCAAACAGTTCTCTGTGTGCCAAGTTTACTGAAAAAGTTTGTCTCCATTATGTAAGATTTCAGCTCCAGACTGTTTGGGTTTTTCCCCAAATAAAAAGGCAGGGCAGCTTGGAGTCCATCTTAGCTATAAGAAGTTACAAAACTTTAATGTGCAGGCATTATCAGCACCTGTAAAGTCACCTTTTTAGTAACTGAGGTGATGGGTCATGGTAATGTCCCACAAGTTACATATTCTTCCCTATAGCCCAAAAAGTAGCTGTGCTAATAAGATGCTTCATCCTGGAAAATCTGATCAAGTAAATGTCTTTCCTTGCAGTGACTGCTCTATGAAATCCTTTGAAACAAAAATTTTTAAAATTTAGAGCCTTGGAGAGTTCTTTAGCTGATGTTTCCCCTCAGAATCCATTAAGGCAGCATCTGCATTTTTCTGATAAGGTTTTCAGGTGAAATGAACCATAAGATTGCTCCCAAGTAAACATTCATCTCCACCTAGAAATGGCCTCATTACTCAGCAGGTTGTACATTCATTACTGGTTCTCGTCTTGAGATCTTGCAGAGTCACCTGGAGCCTCGTCTAAGTGTTTTAGCATTGGAGAAAATGGGTATTAATGATTGGACCTAATAGGGCCACATTGTAAGGGGTTGATTTGAATGCCACTGAGTAAGTGGGCCACCTGGAGTTGACCTGCCTGAAAATGTCAGCACAGCATGTGACCATTGAGATGGTTAGGCACTGCTGCTTCGATTAGTCATTTTATGACTCTGTCCCTAAATCCATCCATTCAGCCTTTTTTGGGCTTAAAGCCAGCCCCAGCTGCTCAGGCTGGGAACTGCCTCCTCTTTGGAAGACCAAAGGAAATGATTTGTGTTGTCTCTGTTTGAATCAAAGATCAGCAGGGGAGACTTCCTTCCTGTCACAAGTGAGTTCAAGGCTGTAGGTGACAGGTATGCCACCACTGTAGCTTATAATGACCCCAGTTAAATCCCCAGCTGCATACTTTAGTTGCAAGCTAAATTAGGATATGTACAAAGAGAGTTGCAGATGTAGGTGTCTTGCTTTCTTAAAATAATCTTTAAAAAGCAGTCACATGCCTAAAGCTCTATGATGTGGTAAAACTCTTCTGTCAAGCCATGACAGGTACCAATGGGCTATGCTGCAAATCTGACTCCAACTCCAACACTTAAAAAATGTTGTCATTTGAGATAGCCATCTCTGGAGTCATCCCTCTGAGTCAGAAGTGGAGTTACACACTAAAAATAGAGATCAAAATTATAAATAAAGTGAATTTTGTGAATTGAATTAAGTCAACTGTGGTGACTGATTTCAGGAAAACATGGTGATCTCCACTTTTCTGCAATAATATCCGTATAGTCTGTGTCTGATTATGGGATTGAAGGATAGTCCAAGTCATAAAGGACCTTCCGAAGTCCTTAGAGCAAATTTCTGCTCAGAACAGAGTCAGCAAAGAGGTCAAACCAGATTGTACAAGATTTGTCATGTTACTTCAATGTCCATCAGTCTCTGCAAGAGTTTTGATCCATGCACTCACCTTCTTTCCTCCTGCACAATCTGAGGATCACATACAGCAAGGTGGTTGGACTTTATGATCTTGGAGGTCTTTTCCAACCTTAATGATTCTATGATTCTATGGTTCTATGATTCTGTGATTCTGTAAGTCTTCCAAGTTTGTGTTAAATAATGTGAATATATGTTTAATATATATGAGTTAGGAATGGAGTGAGAGCTTAGACAACTCCATAGGCTCAGATTTTTAGCAGTAGCTTTATTTGAGTTGAACCCAAATTGCTCTTGGTTGCAAGTTCTTAAGGATGGCCAATTAGGTCTGTTATAAAATGAATTCTGTATTGAGTAGACACAAGATTAGCAGACAAAACATTTCAACAGACTGTTTACTCCACAGGAGTAAAATATACAAAATAACTACATACATAAACAGTTGTTTGCTTGATAAAGGTAACCTATATTACAGCTGGTGAAGAAATAGCATAGATTTAGGAAATCAATGTAACTTACCACCAAATTGATGATGGAGAACACGACTTTCCTTTCACTCAGTTCCCAGGAAAATAACTCAAGGCACGTGTCCTCATTTTGAGGAGAGGTCCTCACCAGGAGCTGTGCAGAATACTTCTGTTTTGGGAAAGTTTTGTGTAGCTTTTATAGCGTGCAAAATGAAAATCTGTCCATCAGAAATGCAAGGCTTGACCCCCTTCAAATTGCTCTCAAGACAAGGTGTTTATTGTCAGCTGGGAGTGCCACCTCCATGGTGCCAGAGATAGCTCACTATCCAAGAGCTGTCCACCCTGGATTATCTCACCATCTAGCAGGTTCATGTGAGGGGGAAAATGCCCTGAGTTATTGCACCAGCTGATAGACAAAACAGATAAGCTCTTCTGTGGTAGTGGGGAAGTCCTGCTACAATATATTAGCAAAATATTGGAAAATTAAACTCGAAATGCCTCTGTACTCATTCACACCTTATTAAGTTGGTTCAGTTCATCCTTAGTTTTGATTCTTGCGTGACCACCTTTCTTCAGCATTAAACAGGGTCTCACAGAGTAATGTTCAATTTCTGCATTTAAAAACATTTACAAAAATGTGCCATATTTTTTGCCACATAGCTGTCACTCTAATAGGAATGTCTAAGAAAATTATTTTTTTATACACAGCAGAATTGTATTTCTGAGTTGCACACTAGTTACAGGTCTGTTTCAATTGGCTTGCCAACTCTTTCACAGATGCCTTTTTTATGTTCTCAAACACAGACTTCCTTTTTTGTGTGTGTGATAAAAGATGTCTGTTGTTGACAGTCCAGCTTGTCAGTTGATTACAAGGTTGTATGAATTTGCTACCCTGTTTCAGTACATCATTAATATTTCCTTGGAAAGATCTTAAACAGATGATCTTACTCTTTTAGGCACTTTAGAGAGATACCTCTATTTATTAATCCATGAATAGTACATCTTTAATGAAATACCAACAGAAACATTTCCAAACCATCATCACTCCTTCCTGTCTGTGCAGGAGTTGATCTTTGACCAAAATGGACAGTGACCTCCACACTGGAGCAGCCTGGGTGCTCTCCCCTCCTGCTTCTAAGATGCCTTCAAAGACTTGGCTCCCAGATGTTTGCAAATAAACAGTGTTAATGCTGGAAGTTACCAATGCTGGAAGTTAGGAGAAAGCAGTCACGCAACTTCTTTTGCCTATTCTTCAGATTTTATTTACCAAGCAAGCTCTCATCTTGGGCTGAAAGCATGACTCAGACCTATGTGAAAAAGTATTTCAAGAAGCTCATGAGTCTTAATCATTATCCTCCACCAGATGTCAGGGAGCTCTCAAAGTTTTTCAGAGGCAAAACTTCATTTCTTATCCATCTGCTCAGGACTAATTAAAATATGGCCTGCACAACACAAAAACTTGTGTTGAAAAACTTAGCACAGGGAAAATATGTGATAGCAAGACAACTTCTGTGAAACAATTAGCACTCTGCAAGCCACAAACTTTCAGAGCTGTTGTTGCCATCCTTTTGCCCAGCAACGTTAACAGGAAATCCTTTTCTCTCTGTGCTTATGAGGAATGTCTTTAAATGGTCCTATTACTTTTAATATCTCTCTACTTTTAATATCTATCCCCAAACCCCATTTTGGACCACCAAGGCCGAGCTGATCTGCATTGGTGGCTTTTGCATAACTTTGCTGCATCGTGGTGCAGGCTGCTGTGGAGAAGTGTTGTAGGTTTGTCATAGTGTTAAAGAAGACTGTGCTTGTTGTCATTGTCAAAAGGCAGGAAATGTATAAACAGCATCCAGGAAAAAGGGAACAGCTGCTGAAACAATTCATCTAGAGGAATTGCATTCAAAAACAGAATAATGGAGGGATAGTTTTTCTCTAGTAGGAGTTAAATGAGAAGCTTTTGTCTTTAATTGTTAGTGATAAATATATTAAAAAAACCCAAACATTTTTATGAATACCTGAGAGAGCTAGTAGTCATAATAGAAATTTTATGTAAAATCCAGTTTCTAAGTGTAGAAATAATAAAGGCTGTTTAGCTTGGAGAAGAGAAGGCTCATGGGACACTTTATCACTCTTTAGCTACCTGAAAGAAGGTTGTAGCCTGGCAGGTGGTGGCTGCTTCTCCCAAGTAACAACCACTAAGATGAGAGAAAATGGCCTCACGTTGCACCACCAGAGGAAGTTTAACTGGATATTAGAAATTTTTTTTTCTTGGAAAGAAAAAATATAAATTATAGAAACAGGTTTTCCAGGGAAGTGGTGGAGTCACCATCTCTGGAAGTATTTAAAAGACATGTAGTTGTGGCACTTGTGTGTGGTTTAATGGTAGCCTTGGCAGTGCTGCACTAATGGTTGATTTTCATGATCTTAAAGATCTTTTTCAACCTCAACAATGGTTCTAAATAACCATTCAAAGTGAAAACAATCTGTATTATTCCATACAGTGGGCTAAAAAAAGAAATATAAATCACAGAGGATTCACGCTGAAATTTCATTCCGATGACTCAGATAGTTGTTTCCAGAAGAAGCCCCATACATAAAATGTATGATAAGAGAAATAAACGAATCATTTTTAAAACCTGTAAATTGTAGGGACTCATTTCCCCCTCCTCCCCTTATCTGCTTCACCAATGCCATCAAAAAGCTATCACCCAGCAAGCAGAGCAGGTAGCACTGCAGAAAATACATGCAAGGAATTGGGAAACAGGTGCTATGAAAAAATGTCATTATTCTATATAAAAATATATTTCTTTTGGGACATTCATATTAAAGTGACAGCTATATTTCCTAAGAAATGTAGGATATTCTTCTAAAATGTGAAGTTAAAAGTTTCTCTTCAAGATTCTATCTAAACCTGAAAAAAACAGGCTCGATTTCTAGACTAGCTGATGAACGTATGGATATTCCAATTTGTTCTGTGGAATGGTAAGACTCTGGCATAAAAGAGCAAAAGATGTATATGGTAGCTCTTGGGAAAAGCTGGTATGAGGGCCAGAAAAGGGAAATGAGGGAAAACCTCTGCACTCCTGATGTGAGCTCTGGGCCCTTTTATTTGGATTTTGACTGATCAGGTTTTGTACTTTCTACATGGTCTTTCTCCTTAAGGTACAAATTGTTAAACCTAAAGGAATCAAAAGGCAATAAATAAATAAATAATGTCTTCCTCTGTATAACTGTTGTGATATATTTAATTATGTGAAGTTACAGCTTCAGCTAACTAGTTGACAAAAATACAACTTTTAGAGCTTTTCCTTTGGATTTTTTCATAGAACTGAGGATGGTTGTTTTTTCTTTAGCTGCCTAATAACGAAAGGCTTCAAGAAATGTTCATCAAGAGAATAATGACTATTTGGAATATGCATTTTTCTTTTGAATCATCTTTTCAAGGGAGACTTACATATATATTACCAAAAACTTCCCATGATTTCCCATGGGGAAAGATTCACTGCTGTATGTGCTGCCTCTACACAATTGCTTATGTTCAGCTCCTTAGGGAACTAAAACTGAATAGATCAGTTTCAAGGATACCTTGATGACTGGTAATACATGAATATCAGTAAATACTGGTCTGATGTAGGTTTTTTTTTTTTTTTTGTCTTAATACCTGAGAAAAACAGCAGATATATAAAAACCTAAACACTGTGAACACATAAGCATTTAATCTCATGAACATTTGAGTGAATTCAAGAGACAACATTGGAAAAGTGGGCTTATATTATGCTTGCAGGATTTTATTTCATTTCAGCCCTCATCTGTTCTTGATTCTTCAGGGAATCCAAAGACATCAGCTGGGATCTGTGGGCTTTGTCATACCTACAGCTAAATGATTAATTTGAAATTTGGAAGGACTTTCTTTTTGAGTCATAACCTCCAAAGGCACTTCTTCTGCAATGCCAACAAGCATTTCCACCTTCAGCATGCAGACACACATTACCATAACACTATGAACCTCCTTTTGAGTCTGTCTAACACTTTCTGGCAATAGCTAGAAAAGAAGAAAGAAAGGTTGCTTCTTTCTGCCTCATTTTTCTGTTCTGCCGTACAGTGTTGCCCTGTGTCACTTGGTGGTGGGAGGTGAGCTCTCCAGTACCCCATCCCAGGTGACTCACTCAGTCAAGCCCAGCAGGAAAGATGGATTTCAAAATGTTCTTTCCCTAACAGCTGCTTCTGCAGTGATGCAGCCAGGCAGGAGCTTAGATAGGTGCCTGGACCCATTACCAAGGGTTGCAAGAAGTCCCAGCATATGCCTGTGTCCCCCAGGAGGGCATTTGTATTTACAGCCACAGGCAAGTAGAAGGCAGGGGCAGGTGCAGTGGCTCTGAGCTTGGCAGCCCATGCTGATTGTGATGGGATTGGAGCCAGGTGCCTGCCTCGCCTGCAAAGGCTAGCCAGAAAGCTCCCATGGACCTGGGGAGGCTGGGAAAAAGCTGGAAAGTGCAGTTATTCACAGCTCTCAGCAGCTGCCTCCAAACACCATCCCTAATTTCTTCAGCCTTGGCTGTCTGTTTATCAAACCAATTTAATTTAGCTCTAAAATGTAGCTAATATTAAGATCTGTTTCCTATGCAGAGGGTAGCAGGTACCAGAAGTTGTCTTACCTGAGGAAGTGTGATTCTGGAGCTGAAAAGCCTCTTCATCACCACGGGCCTCTTGCAACATGAAAGTTTGGTTTGCAGCTCAGAAAGGTGAGGTGTTGGTCAGAAAGAGGATAAAATGGCTGGTTTTCCATCACTAATGTCAAGGTCATGGCTAACATTTCCTTTTCCAGGAATGTGGCTTACTTGTCATCAGTTTCTTTTCTCAGTCTGCTCTAGAACAATTATAATGGTCATTTCTTGTACTTTATTAGTGACTCAGTGGCTTTAAAATGGAACTTTTACTGTGATGTTATACTAATATCTAATTGAAAATGTTTTAGTTGAAACCGGAATCAGGTTGACATTTTAACTTCACCTCTGACTCAAATAATTAATACATTAAATGGGCACTGAAATATCATGAACAGCCAGTTTTGAAGTAAACTATCTTAATTTGAAAAAAAAAAAAAAAGCTAATTGAACATGACATATCTTTCAGAAATTTGAAGTAACAGCTCAGATGCACTGAATACCAACCCCCTTCCTTCTCCCAAGCACAAAAAGTATTTGTTTCTTTTAAACATCAAAATGTCATGAATGTGCCTTTCAACCACATTTGTTAAGAAATGCACTGAGGGGTGGTTAGAAGTAAACATGAGTTTTAAATGTTCTTAATTGTTTATCCTGCTCATTGTACAGTCTTGGAGCTCATTCACCCCAAATGAGAAAACAAACAACAGTTATTTCCATGACTCACAAGCACTCAGAAAAAAAAAAAAAAAAAAAAAAAAAAAAAAAAAAAAAAAAAAAAAAAAAAAGTAGTGATTAGATACTGATCGGAGATTTTCTTGCTCCATGAAGTAAAAACGTATTCATAGCTAGGAAAAAACCACTTTGGTCAGAGCTCTAGTCATAGAGGACTAGCAGTAATTGAATTCAGGAGCTCAAAATGTTGGTGCTGCTTGCTGCTGTTGCCTCTCTTTTCTTGTACCCCAGTCTTGGTCTTTCCCATGTCATGGATTAGACATAATCAAGTTTTTCAGTAAGACAGTCTGCTCTCCTCCTTTGAAAGTTAAATAAGATTTAGGGGAGAATGGAATAGAGATCTTTACTAGCTTTGCAATTTGAAAACAATTGCTATTAATGAAGAGATTTCTTAACAAAACACACAAACCACTTTTCATTCCCACTCCTATTCTGCCAGTGCAGTAAAAGGCATCTGAAATGTCAAGAATGGTTTTCATTTAATCAGCATGTATATTTATTCATCAGTTGAGAGATTTGTTAAGGAGCTGTCTCTAGAGGAAAGATGAGGGGAGCACCTGATGCATCCTTTTGACTGTGAAGCCAGACAAACAAAACAAACATGCAGAGACCATGAGAGGGAACAAGAGCAAAGACAGAAACTCCAGTTCCATTTCTTATCTTTCTGGCATCTCTTATTCTTAGCTTCATTGCAATCAAAATTCAGGTGTAAAACACTTAAATCTGTTTTTCTGACTTCCTCTGGTATCGCAGGGTCATATGGAACTTTTAAGTTCACCCATTTTAGGGATTTCTGGGTCAAAGGCCTGCTCACTGGCAAAAGATACAGACTAGAGCACGCTCAGAAGAAGAAAGTCAACTAATGCAATAAGGAGAAAAGATCTGAGATGAGAGAGAGCATTCAGATCTCCTACCCCACTGAGGACACAGCTGTCTCTACAGGAGCTGGCTGCATCTTGCTGAACACAGTGGCCAGTTTTGGATAGTTTCATGTGGTCACTGAGGCCACCCCAGCCTGGGAACACCCAGTCCATCTGGGTCTCTAGGTCTTGTGGTTCAGTGACTTCTCCAGAGCATTCCTGGTACCCCATAGCATTTGTGTATTTATGCCCCAGCATTAGACATCAGCTTCTGCAGCATTCTCAGCAGAGCTGGTGTAAAGGGAACAGAACAGGTGGGGCAGCATGGAGGAAGGACCTTTCATTGGCCTCAGCTGGATGACAACTTCCAGCCATGTTTGTTGTCTATTTTAATATTGGAAATGTTAGCTTGACCTGCAATCATAACGTAGCTTTACAACTCTTGTCCCTTGTATCCTGCTGGTGTCTGATTTTTGGCAGAATAAGCTAGTCACATGCAGGCTGGTCCATGCTGCCTGGAAGAAACTGCTCTCTAAAAGATGCCCAGGTATTGTACTGAAGATATCTGGTACAGAGCAGAGGCTGGCAGCAGGTCAACACTTGCCCAGACTGATGGTTCATCAGCCCTTTTTTGTTGCTGGCACGCTCTGGTTAAATGATAAAAATATTTTCAGTGAATCTCATGAATCAGCATCCAGGATAAAAAAAATCTATGCTATTCCATGAACATATCTTCCTGCTTTATGAACTTAAGTGAACTGCCAAAAAAGGGGAAATTAATTTTTTGTGTTTTGATCTCCCCAAAACAGCTATATTTCAGCATACTGTTTTGACCCATAGGTTTTCTCAACTTGCAATTACCTTATTTGATGCATGCAAACTCAGGTTGTGGCTTAGAATATTTTTATATTATCTACTTAAAGCATTTTTGCTATTAAAGTCCTGTACCACTAGACTCCAGTTCCTACACACCAAGAATGATCTCCTTCTACTTTATTCAAGTATCAGTAAAAATAAATGGACTGAAAAACCTAATATCATTACAGTTAAAACATGATCCCCACTATGTATCCCTGCAATCATTCTCTTTAACTCAGCATGTAGAGAAGAATGCTGGGGGATTTTGGACCCTTGCCAGGATCCCTATTAAAGGCCAATTTATTCTTCATTATTTAATAGACAATGTTGAAAACACCAGTATTGGTGGGATAAAAAAGTGGTTTATGTAAGTAGCAATGGGAAAACTCTGTGTTAAACCAAAGGTGAGACTAATCCCCAACAGAGAGGAGTGAGTAATCACAGCTGGAGTCAGACAGAGCAAGGTCTCACTGGGTGCTGAGTGCATCTGTGAGGAGCTGGGCATTTCCATTCCTGTGACAGTGGTCATTACAGGCAAGGCAGGACCTATGTGAGCACCAGAACAATTTGGAGAGGACAAGTGAAAGGGCTGCTTGAATTTCTAGTGAAACCTGACCAAGTGGCTTTTTACTATCTATGTAATGAGAATTACCACTGAACAGTATTATACTGGGGGTATAAAATGCTCCATGTTAGTCCTGAAAAAACCAAAAAAGAATCTTTACTATGCATTTCTTTTAAAAGGCCAGATAACCTTTTCAAGTGTCCTATTAAGCCAGGAACAGCTTGATCTAGAACAAGAGATGTATTTCAAATGATCAGCTAAGATCATGACACTTTATAGCTCTTGTTAAAGGTGTGCAACATCAGTAGAGAGTTTAGTATGCCATTTCTCAGGGGAGCCATTTGCCTTATGGTATTTGTAAGCTTGCATAAATAGAGGATGAGAAAGATGTTGATTGTGAGTCTTTTTCCTAAGTATTAATACTGAAGAAAACAAAACAAGTGGGTGGCTAGGCCCCAGAGTGTGCTCTGAAGATTGCAAAGGGAAATCATCTCCTTTACCATATCCATTTGTAACCTTCTGTCTAATGGGTTGTCCCTGGAAAGCAAAGGTGTGTTCCAAAGCAGTATCAGATCCTTAGCTGGCTGTTGTTCACAACAAACTAGGAAGTCTCAGGCTGTCCCAGCAACCTGCTACAGCCAGGAAAGGGAGATTGTGTTTCCACCCTCTCCCAACCTCAGTTGCTCACGCCTGGCCCAGATTGCAGTGGCTCACTGAGTCCTTTGCTAAGCTGCACTGTCTCACTGGCTTGGCAGGGAGTGATGTGACAAGTTCTCCATGTGAGTGGCACAGAGGAAGGTCAGACACACTGGAGGAGCCAGAAGGAAGGAAGAGGATGATTTGAGCAATGTGACTCCAGCCTCAGTCACTAGCATCCTCTGACATCTCAGCAGAGCAGACAAAACCTACTGTTTTTCTTTTATTTTTAAAGAAGTAAACAGCTTTGGACCTTCCCTTCTCCCTGTCTCCACCATCATGAGGGATGATGATGATGATGCTATGAGCACAACTTACGTGCTGGCTCCGTTTGCTGGTGTGTCTGTGTAGGCTCCTAGCATCTCCCTTTGGATAGCCTGGAGTCTGTGTGCTCCCTGGCAGAGTTGTGGTGCTCACTTACCTTCACAGCTCCTGAGGCTTATCCAGTCTTGAAAAAGCAAAAGGGTGAAAATAAACCATGCTGCAGATTCCAGTCAGATGTTCACTTCTAAACACAGGCTTGACAAATAATGCTCTATCAGTATCAATGCACATCAGTGACCATATTGTTCAGTCTTGCATTTGGGAGTGCTTTCCAATTAAGAGCAAATCACTGAAAGAGACTTTCAAATTGGTTTCACTGAAGAAAAAGAAATGAAGGGAAGCTACTTGAGATCTGACAATAGCTGGAGTGATTTGTAAGCATGAAGCATGCAAGATAACATTTAATTAACAGTGACAAAAATAGATTACTTTGAATTTACGTAAGTTCTCTTGTTCTACATATGAGCAATACTCTTTCTTTAAGTTCCTCTTTTCAGAAAAAAATGTATTAACCCTTAATTCCTGGAGATGATCTACCAGTCACAGGTTGGGCAGAATTTCCCCTCCCTTTTTTTTAAGATTTCAATACTCACATGTAGGATTTCCAGACAGTACATCTCAATCTCAAACTCAATCAAATATTTTTCCCTAAGCAGTGAAAATGACTGTATAGTAAAAATTACAAACAAATCCTTGTATCTAACTGTGCAGAGCTTTGTTTATTAACTGCTGCATGAATTTGAAGCACCTCTGTGGCTTAATCAAGTATTATGTCAAGTATTACAAGGAGAAGCTGGGATGTCTGCAACTCAGGTGACAATCCTGGGCCCCCTGATCAGCAGAGCCAAACAAACAGGGCTTTGGTGCCAGTGCCTGATCCTTTTCAGATGCGTGCTGTTCCCAGGCACTGTTTCTCACTGCTGACAAGCAAGAGGGCCCTGACACTGTGGATGACTCCAGTTATTCAGTGAGACAGATCATGAGAGGGTCTTGGCTCAGAGCACAGCTCCCAGCCCCATTGTTAATCCAGGATAGTAATAAAACCCAGGATGGGATCCCACAGCCTCTGTTCAGCACACAGTGTGACAGTATTGCTGTCTGCATCCAATTTCCATCCAGCATCAGAATGTCAGTGCTGAGACACCACTGAGATGGTCATTAGGTTTGCTGCAAAGCCCCCTCTAACCCCTCTGGCCTGCTGTGTCTCCCTTTGCAGTGGGGCTGGGCAAGCTGCCTCTAAGGACACCATTCCTGCCCACCAGCTTTGAGAGGCTCTGATGGCAGGCTGATGACAAAACAGCAGCTGTTCAGTAAGACCCATGGTGCTGGACAGGTTGCCTACCTTATTCACTGCTTTTCCAATTCCCTGGTGATGGAGAAGGTGTTTTAGGCCTAGAATACAACTGGAGGGACCATATAATGCTGAGTAGCCAGGTTATGGCCTCCCTGTCTCTGGAGAACTCCACCCTTCACTGGCCAAGGCCCTGAGCAGCAACTTTGGTGCAACTATGGAGCAAGTGGCCAGATGATTTGCTGAGTGCCCTCCAGACAGAACATCCCTGAGGGGCTGAGCACTCTGCTCACTGGCATTTGAACGTTCAGTTTTACTCCACTTTTGAGCTTTGCAAGCTTACTGCATATTGTACTACACCTCTGTAAATTAGAATACTTAAAAGAAACTGTATCCCAATATGAAAAACAGCAGTAATTAGTAGTAATAGTAAGCTGTGCAGGAATTGGTGATTAAACCACTAGTAATCAATGAATCAATTCTACAAGAAACATGAGCATAGGTGGTATCTCTTACTGAGATCTTATCATTCAGAATTAAATTGTGCTCCAGTTTTTGAGACAGTTGTTTAGAAGTTGCTAACAGAACTGATGGCTTTTCAATGATGGTGTCTCCTAATCATACCCCTGGGTTATGATGAACCAACTTGGTCTTTTCCAAATGATTTTCCTTTTGCATTTGATGCAATGCAGGCTTCAAAATCTACTTGACTTTGATGTGTCCTCTGTAAAGCATGCAAATACACACTTGTCAGAACTTTGCCCGCCTGCTCCACTTTTCCTTAATAAGATGGTGAGAACAACTGTCCAAATTGGCCAAGAGATGGGAACACACTCTGATGGATCATGCTCCTCAATTAAGCTGGTTTTGGATAAGAGCAAACCACTTGGACAAATCCCCCAGGATTCAGACTACTTCATTCTTCATTTTAGATTGGATCTTCTGAACACCATTTCCACTGTATCCTCACACCCCCACAAAATTTTACCATTCACTGCCTGTAGAGATTGACAGCTCAGATGAGCTGAGAATGAGCAGGTTTCTTATTTTTGTAATCCCCATAATCTGTGTTCAATCTAACCAGATTATGGTAGTATACACAGAGCAATTTCCATATTTTGTGAAGAATCTATTTCTAACATGAAAAATACTATATTTGGACAGGTAGGGCTGATATAGCTGTAGTGACATGTGGATCAGCCAAAAACAATCTCTTTCCAAAAATATCTACGTGTTTGGATGTAATGAGATGATAAATGTGGGTGCCATCTGCATTAAGAATGGATTTCATTATGCAGGGATGGCTCTGTGAAGCTTTCCAGATTTACTTCTTTTCTGCCTCTTATTTTGAGGATCCAATTCTTCCTGCTTCTAAGCAGGTCTTTTATATTTTTTGTCATCTCTTTTGCTTAAAGGAGCCCAGTGTGCTTTAACAGGAGTCTTTTTTCACCAGTTGCATGAGTAATATTACATCTTCCCAAAGCTTCATCTCAGCCCTGGAGCTTGCAGCAGCATGAAGACAGAGGAGTTTTAGTACAATAAAAAACTGCCTACACATTCCCAAAGGTGAGGCTGAGCCTGACTGATTAAACAGTCAGAGACTCTGTTTGGTTACCACTTCATTTGAGATACTTCATTTTTGGCTTCCAATTGATTGTTGTGTCTGGCAGGACTGAAGGAGGATTTACTATAACTCAAATTCAATTATGGCAGTGTAAGGAACATACCTTATCAATCTCATTTGCCTTGCAAACTGGCCAGATTTCCAAACTGAAATATTTTTAAGGGAAACCATAAACATGGCTCTGTGTTTGTACCTCCTTCAAAAGGTTCCCAGTTTAAGGCTCAATTTACTACAATACCTGAATTTGAACAGAATGAGACCAACAGCTACTTGGAGGTATTGTTGATTTTGTCATGTCTTGTATCCTCACAGAAGAGACAACAAAGTGCTTTGAACCTGCTTGTTGTCCTGCTTGCTTGGTGTAATCCTTGGGCCCAAAGAACTCACCAGAAGAGAATTTTTCACTTGTAAATATAGACTTCTTAATTGAAAAGTTGTGAAATCTTTCCAGGGAGTTAAGTTTTGACTATATGCCTATATACCCAGCTCTATATTGAAGGCCTTTTTGGGAGCTGCAAAATCCACAGGCAGAGAGTTCTGATACCAGGAGGTGCCTGGTTTGGGTTGCAGTAGGTGTGGGTCATGCAGCTGCATGTGTCCAGCTCCTGCTGAGCCACACACCTCGTGTGACTTCTCACCACCAGAAGGGGCTGTGGACTGGGGAAAGCAAGGTAAGATCAGCTGAGACTCTCAGCAAGTGCCCCCATCACCCTAATTGAACTTCTGACATCTGAAGTCATCACCATCCAGCTTCTTTGAGTTCAGTCCATTCTACTGTGCTCGTATCTGCTCGTATCTCTCAGTTAATTAAAGCTGAGTTTTCCAAAGACAGTGATTGTTCTTCAGACAAATTATTATGATTTTTTATCATCTGCCATTATGATAATCCTGTTTTTGTTGTTGTTGTTGTGTGAAAATTACTCAGTCATCCCCTCTACTATTACCTCATATTGTTTTAATAACTGAGCTTTATATAATGTTTTATTTAAATGCACACCAGTGCCTTCCTGTATCTGCACATATCCAAGGTATGTGCAGTAGTCAGTGTGCCATGACTGTGGTCAGACTGAATGACAGAGCAGCTTCTGCTATTCTCCACAAAAAAAGAGCCCTCTCCAACCACCAGCAGTGGGAAACATCCCAGGAGAAATCCTGTAGGAGAAGAGCCACGATTATCTCACTTGACAAGTGAGAGCCAGGGATGGCACCAGGGCAGAGGAGGAGAGCTGGGGTGCTGTGCCTGTGACTTTAAAGTTCAGGAGATGTTTCTCCTCCAGCTTTGGGGCATGTGAGCTCCTGGCAGGAGCAATGAGGCATTCCTCATACAGCTTCTCCTCCAGGCCCTTTTCCTTCTTCATAGCCCTGCTCTGGATGCTCTCTAATAGCTTTATATTTTTCTTATACTGTGGCACCCAGAACTGTCCCCAGCACTGGAGGTGTGGCTGCCCCATAGCAGAGCAGAGCAGGGCAATCCCCTCCCTTGCCTGGCTGGTGATCCTGTGCCTGATGTCCCCAGGACAGGGTGACCCTCCTGGCTGCCAGGGCACAGCGGGTGCCAAGTGGTGGGACACATCCATGGGGTATCTGCCCTTCATGAAACAAGCACTGTGTGCTTGACCTGAAGGACATGCTAAGGGGTCTTCAAAATGCTGTGTGAGTCCTGATGAGGGACACTGAGCACCAGTGTATAGATGGAAGGCAAATTTTGGTTATAAATCTGCTTGCTTTCCTGTTGAGGGGCAAAGTTATAAAAAAAGCTATTAGTCAACACTGTAATTGATGGTTTGATGGTAATTTGCAGCAGCACGGTAGCATGAATATCAATTTTATTCAAAAGAACAGATAATGAAAACTTTTCATTTTGTAGTGACTCACGTGTAATACACTGCATTTCCTTTAATAGGAAATGATGTGCGTACAAAATCCATAGTTGCTATGATTAGTTGTTGCTGATCTTTAAAGATAAGAAGCAAAGTGGGGGGAAAAAAATTGAAAACTGTGTCAATTTATCTACAAGAAAGTTACTCAGATACCATAAGTAATGAGTCTCTGAATAAAAATGACTATAATGAATCACTTCCTTGAAGTATAATTTAGCTGTGTTTAGAACTGAGTAAGTACAGCTTTGAGGTCCTAAGAAGTGTGCATTTCATGAAGGCAAGTGAAATTTCTTAGAGTCATTAAAAATTAGCTTGATCTCTGTAACATAATTGGTACTACATATATTCCAATGAAGGATAATGGAGTCTAGAGCTTTTTGTACCCTATGTGCAAAAATAATGTAGTCCCTGAAGATACATAAAATCTGCTTGGCATGCAAAGCCAGTGCAGTGTGATGGCACAGGAGATGTGTTTTAAATTTGCAGGAGCAGACATTAGGTGGGAAGGAGGTTACACAGTCAAACACTTAATGCGTTGTGCAAATCTGCTTTCCTTACTGTTCAGCTTTTGTGAAACTTCTCCCTGACTGTTGATTGGAATTTCACCACAGAGAAAGCCAGGCATGGTTTCACAGTCTTGATGTTAGCAGAGAAGATACTAAGAAGATGTTTTAGAAGTTGCATAGACTGCCATTCAGAAAAACCAAACGTGTCTTGCTCTGAGTGCTTATTTTCATTGTCAGTTGTGAAAGATAAAAGTGAACATAATTTTAGCAAAACCCTCAACTTTAAAGATTATAGTTCATTAATACAGGGAGTAGCACATTACTGCCAATAAATCAATGATTTATTTGTTACTGATTTATGAAGAAAGAATCTAATTCTGGGAACGTATGGTCACTTCACAAAGCCAGAAATCATTGTAATAGTTCACTATTGTTGGTCATTCTAAGTTACAACTGTTCTGAGTTTTTACCTCCGAAGACAGAAATCAATGGAATGGAAGATTCATAAAATATCCTGGGTTGGAAGGAAGCCACAAGAATCAAAGTCCATGTCCTGGCCCTGCACATGACATCCCTGTGAAACCCACCATGTGGATGAGAGCATTGTCCAAATACATCCTGAACTCTGTTGGGCTTGGTGCTGGGGAGCCTGTTCCAGTGCCCAGCCACCTTCTAGGTAAAGAAACTTTTTCTGACGTGCAACTTAAACCCTCCCTGTTACAACTTCAGGTCATTCCCTTGTGTCCTGCCACTGGTCACCACAGAGCAGAGATCAGTGCCTGCCCCTGCTCTTCCCCTCACAAGGAAGCTGTAACTGCAGTGAGCTCCCCCCTCAGTGTCCTCTTCTCCAGGCTGGGCAGACCAGCCACTCCTCATACAGCTTCCCCTCAAGGATCTTCACTGCCTTTGTGGTTGTGCTTTGGACATTCTCCAATAGTTTTATATCTCTCTTGTACTGTGGCACCCAGAGCTGCCCCCAGCACTGGAGGTGAGGCTGCCCCAGAGCAGAGCAGAGCAGGACAATCCCCTCCCTTGCCAGGCTGACGCTGTCCCTGATGTCCCCAGGACACAGGTGGCCCTCCTGGCTGCCAGGGCACTGCTGGCTCGTGTTCAACTTGCCACAGACCAGGACTCCCAGTGCCCTTTCCATGGCACTGCTCTCCAGTCTCTCATTCCCCAGTCTGTCCATACATCCAGGATTGCCCCATCCCAGTGCAGAATCTGTTACTTGTCTCTGTTAAGCTTCACATGGTTGGTGATTATCCATCTGTCTAATTTGTCAAGGTATCTCTGTGGGGCCTCTCTGCCTTCAAGGGAGTCAACAGCTCCTGCCAATTTAGTGTGGTCGGAACAACTTCAATGAAAGATTTCTAATGCCCCTTACTTTTTGAAAATAGCATTTAATTTCTAAGTGGGTTTTTTTTCCTTAAAAATCCCAAACAGCTTGAACAAATCTATATCTGTTCCTGTAACAAGTTCTATTTTATAAAGTTCTTGGCTGAGATTATCTCAGTTCATTGGAGCAAAGTGCAAATAACACCAGGATTGATCCCAGTATGGAGACCATTCACTGAAGTGTTGGACATTGTGATCCTTGTGGGCCCGTTTCAACTCAGAATATTCTGTGATCTGTGATAGCTCCATGTTGGTGGATCCTGCAAGAATGTCCCTTTCCATTGCCAAAAAACTCATGACAAACATTTTTCAGTTGACTGATTTTTTCAAATGCCTGGAGTCACTTCTCTAGGGACAGATTTTTTTTTCCCCCAGTACCTGCAGAATATCTCCATCTTCTCTTCTGAATGATTTAAACAACAAAGACTCTGCACTCTCTATTAAATCTCTGCATTATAATTCACATATTTAATTTATACCTGGTATAGATGGAAAGAAAACCCCAAACTTTTCAGCTAAAGAATTATTGCATGATTTTAAGTAAAAGAGTTTTCATAGTCAAATTTCAGTGGATTTCAGGTTTTTAAGGGGAAATTCAGCTTCCTTTTGGGCAACTCACTACATTATTTTTTCTGAACAGCCACCCTAGATTTAATGGCTTTGAACAGCCACTCCAGAGTTAATGTTAACCTGTATCCCTCTGTCTTTGAATAGTTGTTTTGGTTTTTTTTTGCAGTAAAAATTGTTGATTACTTCCTTTCACTGCAGACAGCAATTCTTCACAGTAGGATCTTTAGTAGTTTTTGTGGTGCTGAAGAGTTTTTCAGCATTGCTTGAGTGTTGGCTAATCTATCAGTTCAAGGCTAGTGGTTTTTTTTCTAAGTCTAGCACAGTGCTCTTGTGCCTCGTGCTGTTGTGGTGGTATTACCCCTTTTGTATCACTTCCCCTCAGAAAAGTCAGTCGTGATGACAAGTAAAAAAGATGAAGAAAACTGGTTTATTCTCAGACATCAGTGTCTGCACTAATGCTGTCACACACACCTTTCCCCAAGAATTTTTTCAGTTTTATCATTAATTGTGAGATTTGGTGGTTTTGCCTGCCATGATGGATGACAGGGTGTCTAAATACTGGACATACAATTTATTATCAAAGCCAACATTTCAAAACACTTACTCTTCAAAGACTTTTATTATATTTTTCTGCTAGGGGCTTGATTTCTTTCTTTATTCTTAGGAGGCTTTCCATTTCTTGTCATCCTCCAGGCTACAACTTTGCTAATTGATAAATGCTTTCCCTGTTTCTTTCAACAGATATTCGTTATTCACCTGTTTCTAATCCTGCCTTTTCTTTACTCATTTGCAAAATTTCCAGTTACCTTTGTATTTTTCTTCTTGTAGTGCTTTTATTGTCTATTTTTTTTTTTTTTTCACTTATGAGGATACTTACCTCCTTATTTCTCCAGTACTAAACCCTTAAGGATTCATGTCATTTGACAGCTAAGAGCTGACTTCTTATGACTGAAGTTCTGCAACTCCTGAAATGATGAGGGCCTCCATAAATACACATACACAGGTTGAAGTGACTTGCTTTTATGCATGGGGTAGGTGTTAAAGCACAGACCAGAGAATGCCTGGTTTTCTGGGACCCAGGTTTGTCTAAGACACCCACCAAAGAGGAGTGAGATCATTGATGGTGCTGTCTAAATTTATGTTGATTGAAAGACAGCCAGTTCTGGGAAAACCACTATGTACTTGAGTACTTTACATGAGCACTATCAATAGGTGGTGCTGCCCATCATGTGCAGAGTGACATTTTTCATTTTCCTTTATCTATAAGTTTTCTTACTAATAAAGTCCACCTCTGCACAACATGGAAGGTGAAGTCTCAAATCTCTTAGCATTAAGAATCTTTTCTACGAGGCCTTGGTGTTTTGGAGGTATTTAAGCCATGTTAACATTGAAAAAAAGGTACCACAGGAAGCTGAAAGGTGGGAAATCCCAATATGAAACTGCATGAAGCAAAAGACTCTGAGTTTACTTTCACTGGTCACTTAGTCCTCAGCTATTGGATCTGAAATACATTGCTGAAGTTTCAATTCTTCTGTTTCCTACTGACCAAGGTGTAGTGTTTTAAAAACCTCAACCTCTCCCCAGTTTGAAGGCAGGCAAATTAATGAGAACAGTTTGATACAAGAAATTATTCCCAAATGGCACAACCCAGAAACTGCCCTGGTTCACTGGAGGGTGCTGCTGCTGCCCAAAAAAGGCTGGTGGGGCTACTTGCAGCTAGGGCCACCCTGGCAGTGACAGACACCCAGAAAGGATGAGCTGAGCAAGGTGTTTGGGGGCAGAGGTGCTCTGTAGCTTCAAGTATATTCAGAAAAAAAGCTTTTTCATTGAGCCCTGATTTTTCTCTCCCTGATTGACCAAATCAGTGGCCCTCTACAATTGAGCCACTGTAAGAGTGGGAAAGAGAAGGGTTGCAAGTGTTATTTATGTAGCCTTTTGTAAAGCCTTTGACATAGTCCCCCACATCATCCTTCTCTCTAAATTGGAGTGGATGATGGATGAGCATTGGCTTGACAGTTGCATCCAGAGTCTAGAGTCAATGGCTCGGAGTCCCAGTGAACATCAGTGACAACTGCTGTCCCTCAGGGGCCTGTACTGGGACAAGAGTGATTTAGTATCTTCATTAACGCCACAGATAGTGACAGATCAAATGCACCCTCAGTAAATTTGCAGATGACACCAAGCTGAGTGCACCTGATGCCATCCAGAGGGACCTGGACAAGCTCTAGGAGAAGGCACAGGGGAATCTCCTGAGGTTTATCAAGACCAAGTGCTGGTGCTTCACCTGGGTCAGAGCAACCCTGGCACCAACACAGGCTGGGATGGGCAGGTGAGAGCAGCCCTGCCCAGCAGGACCTGGGGGTGCTGCAGGGTGAGAGGCTGGACATGCCCCAGCCATGGGCACTGACAGCCCAGAGAGACAAACGTGTCCTGGGCTGCACCCAGAGCAGGGTGGGCAGCAGGGCCAGGGAGGGGATTCTGCCCCTCTGCCCTGCTCTGCTGAGAGCCCACCTGCAGGGCTGCACCCAGAGCTGGGTGCCAGCACAGGGAGGCAGGGACCTGCTGGAGTGAGTCCAGAGGAGGCCACAAAGATGGTCAGAGGGATGGAGCACCTCTCCTACCAGGAAAGGCTGAGAGAATTGGATTTTTTTTAGCCTGAAAAGGAGAATCATTAGGGGTGATCTAATTGTGGCCTTCCAGTACCTGTACAGAACATATAAAAAAGATGGAGAGAGATTTTTTTACAAGAGCTTGCAGTGACAGGAACAGGCACATGGATTCAAACTGAAAGAGAGCAGGTTTAGATTAGGTATTGCAAAGGAATTCTTTACTGTGAGGGTGGTGAGACACTGGCACAGTTGCCCAGGGAAGCTGTGGATGCCCCAGCCCTGGCAGTGTTCAAGGCCAGGCTGGATGGAGCTCTGAGCAACCTGGTCCAGTGGGAGGTGTTCTGGCCCACAGCAGGGGAGTTAGAACTAGGTGATCTTTAAGGTCCCTTCAAACTTAGGCCATTCTATGATTTTAGGATTATAGGATGTGATGTTTCTGGTGATAGGTGGTAACATCGTGACAGCACTTTGGCATGGTTCAGAAAGGCCACAGTGGTTTGCATGAGGCTGGAGCAGGGATGTAGTGACCAAGAACCCCCCTCTCAGAGACCTGAGTTGGGGTTGCTTCATGTCATTCCCAGCAGCACTTTTGTCTGTTTTCCTTGGAATGAAGTGAAACATTCCCACAACCCCCCTTTTTTCAATAAATGCAGCCCTACAGGGTGGATGTGCTCACCTGAGTCTGACCAGTCCACCAAAGACATCCACCTGTTCATGAGTCAGTCACAAAACAGGGTTTCCAAAACCAGGGAGAGTCTCAGGCATCCTGTGTTTTTCACCCACTTCAGTCAGGGAGATTAACTGCAGAGCTGCTGAATAACCGAGGCACTTGATTTTGGATGAATAACTGTGAGATTAGAAGCCATAACTTAGAGTGAAAGATTTCAGGAATGCAACTGGATTAATTAGGTTTCACCATTAACTGAGCCCTGGAGGAGGAACAGTTTGCTCTTGTTACTGCCAGGTATCACTCCCAGAAAACATACCAGTCAGACCTTGCTCTCAAAGCTAGGACACAGCTCTGGTCCTTTGCTGTGCTTGTGCTTCCCAGAGCTCTTCAAGGCTGACACTCCTTTTCTGGGATACCAAAGGCCTAGAAAAAATAAATCTATATTTTTGTATCCTGGCCTTCACAATTCAGCAGGCTACCTGGCAAAAAAAATCTGAAAGAGGGATGTACCAGTAAGTGTAATAATGAAACTTATTCTATGTGGAGGTGTAACCAACCTAGAGAAACAAAATTTTTGCTCACAATAGATCACGGTTTTTCAGCAAGATGTATTCAAAATTTTCATTTCCAGAAAAGTGCACAAGACTTAGGAAGTTTAAATCTGTATGTTAAAAGACCTCTTCAGAAAAAATACAACATAAAACTCTTTGCCAACTCTTTGAATGTATTTATTTATGTTTGCGTTTGTGTAAGGAAGTCTCATGCTATAAATTTTTATTAAAAACATGTCATTAGAAATAAATAGTACATTTATAGTCATAAGTAAAACAGTTTCTACGCACACCAGTGTTGGGCTTCCACTTACAAAACTGGAATTGTATTTCACCATCTTTTTTGTTTGTTTATATTTGATATAAAAGGATAAAGCTGCTGCATGAAGTTTATATTTATTTGGGTTTTATATATCCCCATACTACAGTTTTTCTCTATTCTCCTAATAATATTCATACAGGAAACATACCCTTCTATTCTTGCTATTGATTTTTGATATGGTAAATGAGCTTAAACATTGCAGAAATCATATAATGACAATAACAAAGTGTAATACATTTGTTGCTTTTTCCTGCTTGCTGATGGGAATGACTGATTTGTATGAAAAAAAGAATTATGCTTATAGAAAGGCTCGACACCACCAACTAGTTAAAGGAAAAAATACATTATTATAGAATATTATTTTCATTAGCTATGTGAAGATGTGTCTCCTGGTTTCTCAGATGCTAGGAAAGCAGAATTCCTCGATGCTGTTCTCCTTTCTTGTTTCTGTTTCCTGCAGATCCAGCTGATGATACTCAAATGTCACACGGTTGATGTGTTTGCCGCTGGAGACCATTCGCAGCACGGTGTTGTCACAGCCAATCTTCATCTGGGCTATTAAGGGAAAAGAGTTATAAAAATATATTTATACAAGGGAAAGTGAGGGAAAAGAGATAAATAATGATGGGAATTACAAAACACTGATACATGTAGTTTTGGAAATATAGCAACTTCATGTGTCATAATGACCTGCCAGTGGTGGCTGATCAGCTTTTGTGTTTTGTTAGTTTTGCTTTACAAAATGCTTGGGTATTGAATCAAGTATCCTTCCCTCATGTAAATGTTACTCCATGTCTATGTGCTACTGTTAGATACCATGAGTGATGGGTAAGGGTGATAGCACTATATCCTGGAGACAGCCAAGATTAGTGACAACAAAGTGTTTCCTGTTACAGGGATGAGTGGGTTTGTGTGTAAGGACTCTCTTCACAACAACAAAAGCATGTGAGAGTCCCATCAAGACAAACTCAAATGGTAGTGCCCAGCACAGGGTCTCTGAGGGAAATTGAGTGTGTCACTACTGCTGGCTTAGGCAAGCCATTTGAGTGGAGGCTTGGCAGAGCCTTTTTTGTTTGGGGAACCTGGGGGAACTTCCTTACTTGAGGAGAAATCTGGTATGTCACTGTGAGAGCAGGAGCTGCTGAGATGGATTTTCACTTCCTTCACACCACCAGGAAAACACGTTTTAATCTCATTCCAGTGCTCAGTATTGTCCTTCAACAGCAGCACTTACCAGTTAAATCTTTGAACAGTGCCTGGACTGTTGTGGTGTGATGAAAGGCAAGGAAGACCACAAGGGCCAGGCACGTTCCTGCTCTGCAACTCTGTGGAAATGCTACTTCTCCAATGCCCTGTTGATATTCCTGAGATATGACAGGTGTGCCACAGAGGTTAGTCTGTCATATCACTGCCTCACTTTGCAGTCTGCTATTGAATATTAGGGAAATTTGAAGTTCTTATTTTTACGGGGAGAAAGAAGTCACTGGACCAGCATGAAACAGGTTCAGAGCCCCAGCAGGCTCAAAGTAGAGAATGGGAACTATGAAGCTTTTGGGGTATGTGTTACACATGCAGCAGAAAAGGCCTTGGAAACACTGAGTAAATAGAGAAAATCTCCTTAACTGAAAATGTAACAATCTGCCTTTGTTTGTTGTGAATTTCCAGACCTTTTTGTGCTGACATTCTAATATTTATTTTTGCCATAGGACAAGAATTTTTAAAATATGTCTAATTCAGCCTTGTCATAATGTCTATTAAAGGGGCAAATGAAGGTGGTCATGGGTGCTGTAACACACAGCCAAACCACAGGCTTGAATAGCTTTAGCTCTCATATTCTGCTAAATGTGAAGATCACCAGGAAGCCCAGATGTGGGTGGAGGTCTCTACATGTCTTATTATGGTTAATTATTTTTTATGTGGCACTAATTGGAAGAAGTTCTTACCAGATCCATGAAAGGAGTGACAGAGGTCAGCTAGTGGAAACATCTTGGATGGGTCTAAGCCAGCTCCTCCAAGAAGCTCTACAAAATCTCCCACTCCTGCACAGCCTGCGGATGGTTTCTTAAAAAGGCAGAGTCTAAAAGTTATTTACCATTCATCTTCAAAATGTAGCAGTTCTGCAGACATTATTAAAGCAAGCAATAAGTTTTTGAAATCCCCTGTGCTTAAAGCTGTGTGAAATCATTTTCTCATCCTGAGCAGTACCACCTTAATTTGACATAAGTAAGTTAATTTTCTTAAGGGATTCCAAAGAAAGACCTAAGTAGACTCTGAAAATTACTGACAAGTAGAAAAGGTGTTGATTCAAGTGTTTTTGATGCAGATAAGCAACCTGGTTCTGGATGCTTAGACATGTAATCCAGTTAATGCAGGCATGGGCTGAATGTATGCCTACATTCACAGCTGGGAGGAAGGAACTTCAGTTCCACTCTACCATACTAACTCCTTAAAAAATGCTTAAATTCACCATCATGGCAAAGTTCAATTAAGGTAGAAGTTAACAAAAAGAGTATTTTTTTTTCTGAAAACAATGTCTTACTGTATATTAAACCCGCAAGTTTCCTAAAATTAAAGCTGTTTGCCAAAAATATGGACACCTTAAGCACCTTTAGGCTGTCACCCCTATGCTGCTATTTGAGTGCCTGATTTCTTTACCTTCCTTTGCTGTTGTCCTTTTCTGCTCACCACTGAATAAGTCAACTAATTCACTTGCCCATCTTTCAAAACTCGGCTTGCTCAGACACTGGCAATCTCCTCAAAGAATTCACTGGCAGGAGAAAACAAATTCCCTTGCTCTATTCTTCTGAATTCTTTGGAATTGGCACCTTGTTACACCTCCCAGGCACAGATATCACCAAGAGCTCCTGTTCTCTTCTGTTGGTTTGTCACCAAGCACCAAATACCCCAGATCAGAGCAGAGGATTCTCAGCAGGTAGAGCAGGCAACCAGCTGTGAGCACGTTTGTGTTTTGCCCGTGATGATACCTTGCTGTCTGTAATGGCTCCTTTCTCTCTTCAAAGTGTTTGCTGCTTTCATTAATTTAAACACAGACAGCTCTTGGGGAGAGATTTTCCATTTTATAATGAAAATGAAATCCTTACCCTTTGTTAGGGCAAGCAAGCGTTATATGCATTAATGGTACTTTGCATAATTTGGCCGCCATTGCAACGTTTCAGAGACAATAATGACAAAGAGAGCCCCTGATCTCCTCTCTGGAGGAAACCAGAGCCCTCAGTGTGCACACAGACATCCAGAGCACCCATGCCTCAGCAGCCAGTGCCACAGCCTATCCTGCTTCACCCCCTTCCTCCTCTGTACCCCAAAAAATTGCACATGCTAATGTCTTCTTAGGAAATAAAGATCCCACCTTTAAAAAGAGACCATTTAAATGTCCCAGGATAAGATCAGATATTTTTATCACCACTGGGTAGATTATGGAGAAGCTGCAGTTTCTGTGCTGGTGAGGGATGACCATGGTAAACCTTCCTGAGGGGGTCTGAGAGATGACATTGCAAGCTGGGACACAGGAAAAGGTAGAAGAGTTACTTGTCCAGTCATCACTGCATGTAGCAAAACTACTTAATTACAGTTCCAAAAAAGTTTAATTACTGTGAGTTACAACCAAATGCTGAAAAAAATGTGTTTGACATTTTCTGAGGTTCTTGTATAGCATTTGTTCCTTAAAAGTTCCTTCCCCATTGTTTAGTAGCATGAGGTCTGGCAGAACCTGAGGGTGAAGCAGTCAATAGAAGAGCTCACACCTGGAATCTGTACATCAGGGGCTCACGTTGTTAAGGGCTCATACAGTTTGTCAGTTTGAAGAAAGCTAAACATGGGTGGAGGGAGGGATTGTGTTTAGTTTTGACAGCTTATTGCCTGGTGTTGCCAGAAACCCCCCAAATCCCATTCTGCTCCTCTGGAGTTCCTTACACTGCAAAATATCTTGTTGAAATGACGACATGTTTTTATCTAAGTTTAAACTAAAGAGTTCAGGTAAAGGAGTAACTTATCATCTGTGTGAGCAACCCAAGGGATCCTTGGCAAAGATCTGGGGTTAGCAGAACAGTGAAAGACCCCAGCCACCTCCAGCAGCTGAATACAATAATCACATCCAAGGGCATGGAGCCACACCAACGTGAGAACCCAGCTTGAAGGCTCAAGTCTGAATAACTTGGAGTAAAGGCTTAGCAGACATGCTGTAGTTGTTTTTTGGGGATTTATTTTTTGTTGTTGTTGTTGTTGTTTTTTTGGGGCATATTTGTTGGTTTGTTGTTTTTTGGGTTTTTTTTGGGGGGGAGGGGGCGGGTAGTGTTTGTTTTCTTTTTGTTTTGTTCATTCACTTTGAGTAGTTAGGCAGATAAATCAGACTGGACTGAACAGTAATTGTTAAATGTCCTGCCCTCTCTGGAAAAACAATTCAGGTGAGGTACTGGGAACAGGTTGCCCAGTCAAGCTGTGGGTTCCCCACTGCTGGAAGAGTTCAAGACCAGGTTGGATGAGACCCTGGTCAACCTGATCTAGTGTGTGGCATTCCTGGCCATGGTGGGGGGGGCAATGAAATGAAATGATCTTTATTATCTCTTTTAACCCAAGCCATTCTATGATAATTTGTGCCTTGCCAGAGGCTTAGAGAAAGAAACTTGCAGACAGATCCCTGTGATCATATATCTCTCATAACTACCACATAACCATTCAATACACTGATTTTACTGCTGATATTTTTCAAATATTTTTTCCTCATTGTTCACTCAGCTCTAGAAAACGCTGAGATTGAAGTTGCTAAATTAAAACTATTTGTTCTAGCTAAATGTGTTGGAACATGCCAATATTAGATTGGGAGGGATCTTGTTTGAAAGAACAAACCTTATGGTCTTGCATATTGAAGCCTCTCAAGCTCCTTTTTTACCTTGGGGCACACACTGAGCCTGAATCAAGCCTGCAGGTGTGCAGGTGAGCATGGCCCCACCTGCCCCACTGCAGGCCTGTCAGTGCTGATAACCACAGTGAGAAAACTCAGTGCAAAGCAATACATTCTCTGTGCTCCCTGCCTCACACTCAAGCCCCTTTGGTGGTGTGAAACACAGACTTACGGAAGAGATTGCTGCTTTTCTTGACTGTGACAGTAAATCCATTGCCTGGTTGCTGAATCCTGAAGAAGATCATTGCCACGTTCTGTGAGGATCTGATGCTCCTCTGGATATTCCCACTTTCACAGAAGTCTGCATATCTTTGAGAAGTGGTGAGTGGATGGTCCAAGGAGCTGGGAAATTTCTCTCCCTTGAGTATCCACCCATCAAACACCTGTAGAGGTTCAATAATATAAAACAAGGTTTTGATTATTGCTCTGTTAGCAGAGAACAGGAATATGAATTATAACAGACACTCTTTTCTTTTGACACCATATAACATGTTCAAAACCACAAACTGAAAAAAAAAATTCTTTGTATTTATTCATTTCCTAGCATTTAACAAATTATTCATGCTTCAAATTATGTTTAGGAAAGGGATACATATAACTTTTAATGTTATTTGTATCTCCTTCAGGTGACAACTTTAATTGTTTTCGGGTTTTTTTGAGGGAAGTATCTCTTTTTGCTTCGACATCATCACATCCTTTTTTTTTTTTTTTGCAATTTCACTGTTACTATGAGAAGGTTTTGACCAGCTTAATTTGGGAGCCACAAGAAATATAAGTAAACTTTTCAAATTCCAGGCATTATCTCGATCTATCTGGCCTGTAATTTTCCACCATGCCTGCTTTACAGCTTGTCATTAATGATCCCAGTGGCCTTCCAGAGACATTGGAATATAAAAACAAACATTGGGGGGAATTATTGGCAGAGGTATTGCTCTCACTTGTGTCAGGTCTTTCACCTCATCTTAACCACTAGAAAGCAAAACAAATCCTGCATTATTTGTCTGGACCTTAAGCACCAACTTCTTCAGATCTTTCCTTCATAACAAAAAAGCAACCATTTTCCCTCACCATCTTCAGAGAAACGTGTCAGAAGTAGAAATACACGTTAGTTCTAGCATAGATACAAGGCAGTTGCCTGCCTTGCAGTTTCAATTTCCTCCTAGCTGCTCTCACATCGTAATTCCTTAAACACTTCAGCCAATACTCCCAAAATTCAAGGACCAGGTTGTCATCACTTCAGTCAATAATTCTGATATGACTATGTGGACTTCCTGATGAAAAAAAGTCAGGATGTGTCTCTGGATTTGCCAGAACTGTAGGGTTCTGAAGAATGGAGATGAAAGTGCTTAAATTACATGAGGGAAAAGCTGCCTGTATATATGTGGCAATATAACAGAGAAGTTTGGGACACCATTATCGAAGAAAGGAAACCTCAAATAAAACATAAAAGATATCTTGGCATTTTTCTAGCCTCCATGAGTGACCATAAGCCTAGGTACAAAAGCCTTAGACCCACAAGAAATTGAAATCAACCTCTGTGTAGCCAGGTGGGGAGAGATCTCAGCCAAGATATGGAATGGAAGGATAAAATTCTCCAGGGTAAAAGGAGCAGGAGACAAGGAAAGGGCTAAAGGGCAGCTTTCCTCCTTCTCCCTGTTCCTGGACCTCAGCTGGCTGCTAGATGGGATCTGGTCTGTTCTGTGCCTTGCCAGTTCAGCACAAAGGGCAAAGTGTGAGGTGAGGGGAGCCAGGGACCATCGAGCCTCCCCTTCTCTCCTTGATGGAGTTCAGATCTTGGTGAACGATCCTGCCTGCCTGCCAGAGAAATGTGCTGGTCAAGTTTTTTTAACACTGTAATACAAATGGCTCTGAGTTATGAGCTTCTTTCTGTTCACAGCCAATGCCCTGAAAAGTTCTAGCAGGGAAATTTTAAAGAAAGCCTGCAATGATCCACTCTCTATTAATGTGATGCTAAGTGACTTGAGAGCAAGGTCCCCGAGCAGCAACAGCGATCCAGAGATCTGTATCATCATCTGCAGGGCTCATGTGATTCACAGGGCAACCAGTGCACCTTACTGACAAAATTTTCAGCCATCCCCCCAAGTATGGACACTCCAGACAGGTGATTCTGGAAAAGTTCAGAAGAGGCAGTACTGTAGCCTGGAGAGGGATCCTCATCCTGCACCACCTGACTTTGCTTTAAAGGAGCAGTGATGGGGGGACACAGAGTGCCTCGGGGAGGAGAAAGAGCCATTCCAGAGGTGGTTGCTTTGTGAAAGCCTGTTCTGCACACAGAAACACGCACAACACACAGACGTGCGCTCGCCTGCCCCTTGCACACTCAGCAAACACCTCACCGGTCCGAGGAGAGCCGAGACTTGCAGCTCCTTACCTTCAGGAAGTCCCCGCCTTGGCAGTCGATGTTTACAAAGTCGTAGTGTATCGTGATGAGCTCCTCGGGCTCCCCGATGAAGAAGGTCGCGCAGTGCAGCTGCGGCTGGTCCGCGGTGAAGGTGAACTGCCCCTCTATGCTCAGCATGTCAATGCACCCTGGAGAAGCAGGGACAAAGAGCTGCTGCCTCCTCCTGCTCTGGAGGGAGACTCAGCGCCAGCTCCCATGTGCAGGGAAGGAGGGGGATAGTAGAGACCCCCCCGCACTGGGATCCGGCTGGCAGTGAGGACAGGGAGAGCCCGCTGAAGCAATTAGGAGCCTGCTGAGCATCACAGGATAAATAGTAACTCGCAGGTGTGAGCACAAACGTGCGCCGGGGGATGAGGGGGGGCGGTGTGTCGAAGCATCTCTGAGAAAACTCCGTGTGTATACGTGCACAAGTGCACAAACACGCCATTCTTTCAGATTTCTCTCCAGTCACAGAGAGACTACCCCTGCCCCACCCCTTGGCAGTGTGACCCTGCCTAGGGACATGGGTGGGGAATCCCCATCCTACTCCAGTTACTTGGGACCATCAGCAGTGAACCCCAACCCACTGCCTCAAAACGACTGGTTCCTGCGGGTTTGATGCTTTGTCCTTCTTCTCTCCAGTATTGCAGAAAGCTCTTGCAGCTCTGTCATTCCCATCTGGCCCTTTCCCCTCCCTGAGGCACCCCCAGGATTCTCCCACCTGCCAGCACCAAATAAACTCACGGAGCGACCGCCGGTAGATCTGTCCTGCAGACAGCTCTCGCTTCAGATCTTCACTGAGTAGTAGGAAGGGGTCATCTTCACCAGCATCCCTCACCTGGTGAAATATGGAGGGAAAAAAGAGTCTGGGGCAAAGTGAAATGCAGCTCTCCCCTGCACCTCTCAAGAAGAGACACAGCACAGTACATCCCTGCTCCAGAAACAGTGCAGCTCCTGGAAGAACTCAGGCAGAAAGCTGCCAACCTGCAGTAGAGGGAAAATAAACCTGGCATCTAAGAGGTGAGCCCAGCAGCTAAGTACACTGAGAGTCTCTTAAATCCTCAGCAAAATTGCTGAGCATAAATAAATAGAGGGGTAGTACAGAGTACATGGGACTGTTGCATTAATGTTACCCAGGTGGAAGTTTAATGCAGGAGAAGTGGGAAGAGGAGAGGGAGAGAGAATAAAGCACAATGCTTGAAAGCTGAGGGTACAAGTTAGAAGAGAGCAGCTAAAAGCACAGCGAGATGTTTAATCATCAGCCCTATTGCTCACCTCCAGGTATCTGGTTTCTCCCTTGGAGGCTGCCAGGAAGATGAGAACGAGGTGGCATTGAAACTGGAAAGCAGACGGCATGCTGACACCTCCTCTGGCGGCCGTCCCCCGTGGCCAAGTTTCTCCGGGTCTGTGCCGGTATGCAGAAGCCGCCGGGGTGTCTTGGAGCGACTCTTTTTATAGAGCAGTAGGGAGGGGAGGCACTTGGTCCCCGTACTGATAGGGTAACCCATGGTAACTGAATTCCTCTCGCAGTGACACAGTACGTGGGCATGACAAGGGTCCAAATTGCAGCCACAAATTTTCAAGATGGTTGAATTCCCCTCTCTGGCAGATGTCTCTCCTCCTTATCTGACTGGTGGAATAGCTGGAAACCTCTGGGGAAGAGAGCCCATCCCTGTGCATATGGGGCACTCAAGTAACTGTGTTTATTTCCAGTTACTCCAAAGCCAGCAACAAGGAGCATCCCTCCCTCCTCCCGAGGCAGTCGTGGGGTATTTGGGACCTGCAGGACTTCCTGCCTACCTTCTGCTGTGACATGCAGCTCTCTGCAGTGCCTGTGCCTGTGCTGGGTGCTTCCCAATAGCCAGGCCTGCGTGGGCACCCCTGCATCCCAGGCAGGTGTGTAGCCTGTGTCAGCATCCCTCCAGGGCTCCCCAGAAAGCACACAGGCAAAACCAGACAGTTCTTCCTACCAAAAGCAGCTTTCATACAGAAATTATGAAAACTTGGGCTTCCCAGGGGCATATTTGTCACCCCTGATAATGCTTCAGCTTTGATCTTCAAGTGAAACCTGAGAAAATCTTTAAAAGTTCAGCCTGTGAGTGAAAATTCATAACTCAGCAGAATACTAAAAATCAGGAACTCGCAGAGGTATTAGATGTAGTGTGTATATCTGAAATCTATTGAAGTTCCTTGGGAATTACAAGCTCTGCTGGAAAACTGCAGGGTTTAGTCCCAGTTTGCACTAGAGGATGGCTGGAACGTTAATCAGGAAGATGAAAGGTGTCCTGGAGACCATGAGGATCAGGAGGGGCTGCAGAGGAGCCCAGCCTTACTTGCTATTCTTTTGCTCTCTAAAGAGATTGATAAGGTTAAAATTACAGCTTGACCCCTCCAATCCCTCCCATAGAGACATTTTGCAGAAGGCAATCCAATCCCCAATTCTGGCTGCAGTGTCCCAGTTTGCCCTGCCAGTCCCCAACCTGCACCTCAGACACTGAGTGTTGAGGAGTATCCAGTGCAGGGAGCTGGGTGTGCAGCTGCAGTGAGAGCTGCAGATTGAGCTCTGTGGGGCAGGAGTCCAAGCCCAAAGGAAGAGGCTGTGACCTGCTGACCTTTAGCATTCCAGAAGGCCCAGGGACCTGTGGCAGGTCACCAGCGAGGTGAGCAGACACTTGGAGGTACAGCAGGAGTCAAGGACTCAGCTGGAAGATCACAGACCTTCGCATACACGGACTGTGAGGGTGTAAAAGCCCTGGCATTCCTTTGTTCAGGGTCCCTCTCTGCAGCCATCAGGTCAAGGTTTCTATTCTGTTGCTGCACCTTTAAAAGATTACTTAAAGGAGACAGAGCTCTGAGGCTCTGCTGTGGGAAACCTGGGTTTGAACAGGAAAGCTGGTCTGCCTGAGTGAGTGTGGGATGTGTAGGGAGTTTAGTGGGGCTCACTGGAGCTGCCCACTGTGAAGGGACTTGGGTCCCAGCAGGTAAAGTCTCTGGTGATAGGAGTGTGACTGCCTGAGTGCTTCCTGAATGGTCAGACTAGGACATTGTCTTGCTGTGAGTCCTTGAAGATCTCCAGTGAAGGACAGTGTATTTGATTGTGTGTGGATTTGTTACTGAAGACTTCAGGTTTCAGAATTCAACTCCAAAAATTAGTGAAGGATTAATGGCACTGCAGCTAAAATATTATGACTCTGTTAAACCAGATGTGAGGTGATCTAGTCAGAATGAAACATACCAGTTGTGATGTCACCACAGTTTAAACTCTTGCCTATGAATAGCTGAGATCTGGGCTTAGCACAACGTTTACCAATGGAGGTGTCCAGAAAAGAAGGAAGCCCCGCAGTCTGGAGGACATCCTGGCAGATGAAGTGAGGGAACTGTTCTTCTTCAATAAAAAAATGGTGAGAGGGATAACAGGTGCCACCTTCATATCTGCTGTAATTTATTGCTCACACAGGGTCTATGGTGACTTTGAAATTCCCATGCAACACCTTGGAATTTGTTTTGAGTGTACAAATATTCTGTGTAACATTGATGGAAAAGCTGAACTCAGATACCCTTACGGTTGATATGGAACTTAATTTTAACAGAGGTGTTAAGTTGGTTTTTTTCCCCCACTTTTCAGCTCTGGGCTCAGCAGGAGCTGATGATGCATGATGACATCCTGACCAGCCTCATCACAAAGCCTCCAGTGCCTGAGGTAACTCTGTGTCTTCAAACACAGAGCTGTCCTCAGCCCCCAGTCTCATATGCCTTCCTTTGTGCAGCTCTAATGCTTGGGAAGACAAGTATTTGGGATGGAACAGGGAATCACATGCAAAGAGATGCAGCTGCTGCTGCTGGCTGAGGCTCTGCTGCCTCAGGTGGAGCTCAAGCAGAAAGATCCCCAAAAGGGACCACTCCAAGAGGGGAGAGGGGGTTCATCTCCCAGTCCTGCATCCCAGTTGTCAGACGGTGAGGGAGGATGTGAGGCCATCTTCTCACTCAACTCTGCTGCCTCCTCAGTGTCCCCATCCCCACTACCCTCCCTTTGCCTGCTGCTGCTCTGCTTTGGTTAAAAGTCACTTGCAGAAACTGAGGTTTTCAGAAGATGAGAATGTGACTAATGAAGCAAAGAAAAATCACTTTGAACTGGGTTCAAAACACCCCTGCAGCATTTCAGAAGAGAAAAGCACCTTCAATGTGATACAAACCCTTGGTGAATGAGGAGAGTGTAATTTTTCTTTATGGAGTTGAGTCATGATAACACTCTGAAAGACAAAATTTTTTGTTAATATCACAGTAAAATGCATTCCCAGTGACACCTTGCCACAGGCTAAATAATCGAGTTGATTGGCACCTTGATCTGCTAACAGCTGTAACAACTTACACTGGGAGCACCCCATTTCCCTGGAAGAAATGATGGAAAGCAATGGTGCTGGGGAGAGTTTGGGCTGAGAGCAGGCACCCCAGCCTTTGCAGAGCCTTGGGCTGTTAAAGCAGTGCTCATGGGTGAGATTTTTCAGGAATGTGCTTTGGAGGACCTGCCTTCCCCACTCATGCTCAAAGCTTGTAGGTGTCTTGTCAACTATTACAGAAAAGAAGAAATCCCAGCTATAGTAAGAAGTGGAGAAAATAAAGCTGAATAAAGATAGTAGTGAAACACCCTCCATTTACCCTCCCCCACAGTGATCAAATCATGCTCTGTCCTGTAGGATGGTAAATGATGGTAAATGCAGCTTCTTCTAAATATTAAAAGTTGTTGTTACAGGAAGAATACACATGGAGTGCTCGGTAGTGAGATTTCTTAGCAAGAAGTGCTTGAGCAACTTCTTAGAGACAATCCTTAGGGACCCCTCCCTGTAGCAAAGAGGGGCCAGGTGCTATGAAACTTTTCTGCTCTCAAAGAGGATCCCATGGGTGATTAGCTCATTAATACAGCTCTTCTTACTCAGCTGCAGCCTGACTTCTTGCACAAGTGGCTCAAGCAGACCAAATGCTCTCTCTAGCATCAGGATCTTAAACATGAGTTAATATTTCCTGTATAGACACAATCCCAAGCAAGCTCCACACCACAAGGATCAGCCTGACTGCTGCATGTCCTGTGGGGGCTCCTCTGCTTGTCTGTGACTGGTGATTTCCTGAACTGAGAGGAGCAGCAGTGAGATTGCAGTGCAGCTGCCCCAGTGAAGAGGAGCAGTCCTGCCTCAGGCACTCTCTGCTCAGCTGTTCATGCTGATTTCTCACTACTGCTCTGTGAAGAGATGCCATGTGGGGTCATGCACAGTGTGAGACATCTGACTGGACTTTAAACTTCATATCGTGTCAGCTGCTAAACATTGTGCTGAGCTGCATCTATTTCCCTTATGCTCTTTCCCACTCTGACAATTTATTCAGGGGTTAGCTTTTCTTTTCCTTCACAGTGTCTGGGAGACGTAGTACTAGTCATTCCTGCCTTTTTATCATGTGGCTGCAGGTCTCATACCAATATCAGTGTCTTTGAAGAGCAGGAGATTGCTACACATCACTTCTAGTTTATTATAGGTGTTCAACTGTTTGTGAATCATTCAGTATATTGATTCTGAACAATGGGATCAGTCAGCCCAGATTAAGGTGAGAAAGAAATCTAGCGTCTCTACAGTGTCACAAATGTACAGTGAAGGCTAAATACTTTGTCCCATCTTTGCTAAATCACAATCAGTCACTGCTTTGGGATAACACCACAGAAAAGAAAGCAAGGGGAAGACTGTACAGCAAATCACAGTCCTGAACACCATTAGAGAACCATGTTCTTGATTCAGACATGCACAAGACATGGCTTCAAAATCTCCCTGAGCCAAAGACAAAGATGTAAGAAGCTCCCATTCCTGGCTCAGTTTTTAAGCACCTACACTATGGACATACAATAGGAAAGATAGAATTCAGCATGGCTAAAGTAAGTAAATTGGCCCAGTCAATGGTTTGAGATATGTCCTTTTTGCAAGAACCCAATCAGAGTTGCAATGACAGCTGAAGGAGAGCATTTCCGGCAGCACAAACACAAAGTCTGAGATCACACGTTTGTGCTTTAATCCTTTACTCTTGTGTTTGCTTCAATATCAGGCAGGTGTCCCTACAGTCCATGATCCAAACCGAGCCCAAGACTCCTCTCTCTGTGGTCAGTGGGCACCTCCATCACTGAATTCTGTTGCTGCTTGTCTGCCTCAGCTTTGTGCTGGGTATGACAAGCCTCTTCCAAACCCCACCACATGTCTCTGTGTAACACCACTTCTATTACTTCTCTATGTGTGTCCAAATTGGCTTTAAATAGAACTGAACTCTCCATAAGGTGAAGTAAGAGTATCTCGTTAACTCTGGGCAGTTTGACACAAGAAATTGTGTGATTTGTCACATTAAGTGGCTTAGAGGGATGACAAACACATGTGATTTATGAACTGAAAGCCTATCAGCATCGTGCAGGCTTGACGATAAATGTTGCATTAACTCTATTTATGGCACTGGCTAAAAGCAAAGATCGTGAAACTCACAATTTAGCAGGTTACAAATAATCAAGCAAACATTACATTCAGACACTGAGATTACCCTGAGGGCGGTTATCACTACCAGCTCTGCCTGTGAGTCAACCAGCTTCTACACAAAGCAGTCAGGGCCAAGAAGTAGGAGAAAAGTTTTTTTTTCCCAGGAAGGAGAAAAGAGATATGAGAAAGGGGGACTGGAAAAAGCACGTGGAACCACAAGTTCTGACGTTAGGAGAGGTGCTGGATGTTTGTTGAGCTGTTTAATTTTAGCATGGACTTTCCTCCTCTGTGGCTCCTCTAAACATAATCTCTGCCCCCAAGGGTTGCTGCAGGAAGGCCTCAACACCAGAGCCACACACAGGTGTCAGCATGGCTCCCAGACAGCCTCTTTGATCCCATCATATTTGCCTTTGCTAGCTGCAGCAGCTACTCTGATCAGTACTGCTGCCCTAGCAGAAGAACAGTCTCCTTCCCAAATCATGGCACAGTTACTGCATCTAGACTTGGCTTGGAAGCATGACCCCCATGGCCCAGGTCATGTCCTGTTCTAGATCTCCTTTCCACAGCTACAGCTTTCTCCCAGTGATCCTTCCCAAAGCAACAGCCCCTGTTCCTTCTCTCCCAAATTTCCTATTCAGCTTGGGGCCACTAGAACATTTGCCACTTTGTTTTCAATCCTGAGCCAGTTTATTACACAGAATATAATCTCAGATGTGTTGAGAAATCCCTCTATTTCCATATATCATGTTCCAAAATCTGTTTAATCTCTGAAGTACAAACATTATCTCTGACAAAACATCACTTTCATAAGTGATATTTTAAGATGTTTTGGGGTAGTTTGTGTTTTTTTAATCCAAGAAGGACAAGTATTTCTTAGCTGAAGTGACTCTCCCTGAGGAGAATCATTCTCATGCAGAAAAAAACTGTAATTCAACACAATTCTGGTAGTGTTAGACATCACAGTAATGGACCCAACTTCAGAAACACTGTGAACTGTTACACAACTCAGGCAGTCAGCATGAGTCAGATAAGAGATGTCAGCATACCCAACATAATGGTATATTTATCCTTTCAACTGCTCCCTCTCCGTGGTCCTTTGTTTTTCATGCATGTGATTCCTTACCAGTCTTCCCCAGTCCTGTGCAGCCTGCAGAGCCAATTTGATCAGTTAGGCTCCAAACACTTTAAGGTGAAAGCACAGGAATATCTTGTGTTAGTTTAAAAATTACATTCGTTGAAGGACCTTGAGATCACCTGTTCAACATTTTTCCACCTCCTGAAGTCTAAAGGCAGCTTCATCTTTGCTAGCCATGTCACAGAGCACCTTTAGCTCAAGTGCAGTGATGGGCTTTTTCATTTCAAACATAAACTATTCTCCTTGCAATACTACTCCTACGACACCAAAGACTACCTAAAAAAACCCTCCCCTGAGAGAGAGGTTTTTCCTAAAATTGTAGATTTAGGTCATTAGTGCAAGGGCAAAACCAGATTTGCTTTCATCTACCAAAGGCACCAATAGTTCAATGGGATGGAACTTTCCAGCCCTGTGTCTCATCCAGACACATCACTCAGCCACAGGGGTCTGTTTGCTGATGCTCCCTGCTAGAGCTGAGGAATTTGCATCTTTCTGCAGCATTCTCAAATTCTCGCCATTTTTCAACTCTGAAAAAAACCCAATATTAAGCAGTGCTCCAGTTGCTTTTCTGCCCTTTATAACTTGTTCTACATTGATCTACAGATATTTTTCTTGCCATAGCTTTATTCTGTAGTGCTTTTCTGGGTTCATGCAGCTACTGGGAATGTAAAATCAAAGCAATACATGGAGTTTTAAGGCAGAGTCCACTGACAGATATCTGAAAGTTATACTATGATAATTGCTCTGCACGCCACACAGTCAAACAGGGATTGAGAGGGCAGCTTAGAATTTAAAGCAAATATATAACAGGAACATTTTCCACTGATTTTCCCCCAGAGACCTGGGCTCTGAGAAACTACTTCCATCTTCCTCTTTGCTGTCTTGTTGCAATATTTGCAGTTTTACAGACATGTCCTTATTTAGCCAACCAGCTTATAGAAACACAACTTTCCATTGAAGGCTAATTTAGAGTCTCAAGCACATGTTCTCTCTCAGCTGCTGCAAAATTATGCCACTGAGTGCATAGGCTCTGTCATTTTACATCAGCTGAGAATCTGCTTGCAAGGGCAAAATAAGTGGATGCAGCTGCAGTTCTCTTCCTTGGGAGTTGCCCCTTATACACAACTGATAGCAGGTGGCTGAGAGTTGGTATTTAAAAATGACAAGTTTTTTGGTGGGTTTTTTTTTGTTGTTTTTTTTTTTTTTTTAATATTTCTGCTGAAGTTCATTCATGTGCTCTCTTTGATGGCTGCCCGGGACCTGTAGCCCAACATCCTCCAGCTCAGAGGAAAAGATGTGGACAGAATTCATTTCGAAAATGGATTTCCAGATCATAAATTAAACATTCTCTCTCATGCCATATCATGTGGCAGAAAAATTATAGAATTGAAAATGTGACCCTTTTTTCTTCAAATAATACAGTGCTATTCAACAGACTTAATTATTCCTAAAGACACATGCAATAATTGATGGCCTGTCAATCAAAGCCCTTATTAGACATGCACATGATGTCACATCACAGTCTAAATCTTAATCTAAGTCTAAATCTTCCTGCCAGTCAAAAATCTTTATATAGATTAATCTGATTTCAGATACAAGTTTTGTATGTGACCTTTTACCCAACCTTTTCCAGGCTGTGATCAGAGAGGAGCTGGATCTTTTATGTGTGCTGCTGAGCTGATGTGATGGACACTGGGCTGTCCTTAGAGTTTTTCTCCTCACCTCACCCTGCTTTATGCTGTGGCATGGAGCCTGGAAAAGGGGTTTGCCTTGGGTGGCTGAGGGACCTGCACTGCTACAGTTGGTGGGTGGCAATTAATAACATTACTGGCTACTGGAAACATCACCAGTTCTGCTGTAGTCTCCTGGGGTCACTTCTCTTTCCCTTCCCACAATCCCAGGCAACTTTTTCTCTCATCTTTACAGGGAAAAAACAATGTTGTGGAAGATTGTTATCCCATTGCACTTGACACCTTCCACACTGCTTGGGATTATTATCCCATTGCATTTCCACACCTTCCACTGAAGAGTGGGAAAGGTGATGCCTTCCTACTGGACCCAGCTGGTAAGTCACAGCTTGGAGGCACAGCTCCATTACAAACTCCTTGTCTGCATGGTGGTGTCATGCACAGCTCTTTGGGATTGGTAGTTGGATAACAAATCTGAAGAAGTTATAAATTTACTAACAAGGAATGCATCAAGCTTTGTGTTGCCAGTTGCACTGGCACTTCAAGTCTCTTTCGAACTGAAATAAAAGCAAATGGCAGAGGCTGAAGCTTTCAAGATAATGGAACTTATCTTCTGCAAGTCTGCTCTTTAGATGTCAAGCAAAGCAATTTCACAATATACAGAAAAGATCTTGTCTGGCATTGTTGTATTTTTATTGGTCTTTGATATAACTTGAAAATATTAGGTCATGTTTTGGTGTTCAATTTTCTATAGATTTTTCAGACAGCATGATAAAACAAACGGAAAAAATATCTGTAATTAGACATCATTCCTAAAGCTGAGGCACTCTGGAGAAAGCCACACAGCAAGCTTGATCTGCATGTGAAACCTCAAAAGTGCTTCCTAGATTCATGAACTACAGAAAGACTTGAAGTCAACAGGAGAAAAATCCTATCTTCAGATTTGAGGAGAGAAGGAAAACCCAAAATGTTCACATCTGCAGGACATCCTGTTCATAGTGAGGTTGGCCTTGTATGCACCATCTTGCCTAGCCAATGTGTGTGGTTTCAATGCCATTTTCCTTCCTGAGGAGTGCTTACAGAACAGAGGATTGGCCACATTTTTTTCTGGCTCAGAGGCAATTCAAAGCTTGCAGGTGATCTTCACGTATCTTTCTTAGAAGTGATGTCTACTAATGGAACATTAGTTGGCTCTGGCGGGAGAGGAGTGAGAGAGGGCCACTAGTGAAGTGGGTCAGCTCGTAGTTAGCCCAAGAATAGGATGGGTATTCTTGCCCCAGGCCCCATATTGTGTGAAGGCTTTGTGGGTTTGAGCTTTTGAATGCGTTTTGTGCATTTGCCTAATTTCCTGCTTGGTTTCCAGTCCTTGTACAAAAAGGTTTCTTCTGACAGGACGAACAGACTTTAACATTTGTCCTTGCAGTTAAAACAGCAACAAAAAACACCTAACGAGACAAGCCAAAAACAGTAATTTATGAGCTTTTGTAAAACCTTGTTGGAAAAAAGATAATTTGAGTAGTTCTCCTCTGATTGACCTACAGATCATCTGCAAGTAAGCCCCTTCCACAGAGCAGTTAGGATGCACACAATCCCTAGTAAATTCAGCTGATGAGATGGCTTCACTGGCCCTCTCCATGGCAGCAGCAGCTCTTACTGCCTGACTCCAGGGCACATTTTTGCTGCCAGCTGTGACCTGGCATAATTCTGCTATGCACATGTACCAGGATTTATCAGGGATGGGCAGAGGGTTTATGAACTTTCTGGAGCTTCTTTTCAGAAAGCTTCTGGTTCAGATTTTTTAAAGAAGGAATTGTTTTTTACTGGGATAATCTTACTCCTTTTAGCTTGGAGCTGAAGCTTTAGACTGCTCTTCTTTCACTTCCCCTTGGAGGACAGGGCTAGCAGCAGTCTGGGCCCCCATGAGAAACCATAAAAATGGTCCTATGTCTTCTGGCTGATACTTTTGCCATCCTGGTCCAACACTTCCAATGATGTGCATGACATTAAAGAGGACAAAAAGTTGTCCAGTTGTTGCCAGTTTTACTTTTGTACTTTCTGTTGTGTTGGTCTAGAAGATAACCTGTGAATCCTGTATAACTTTGTCACTGAAGGGTTAAAGCATGTTGTAGCTCTGTCAGCATTGCAGTTTGCTTTTATTCTGGGATAACACCATTTGGTGGTGGCCCCCTTCTTAGGGTAATGTCTGCTCTTTGTTACATTTATTACACACTGTAGAATCCCCTGCTCATAATAAATTAGATATTTTTAATCACATATGATTTCATACAAATGTACACTTTGCCAAATGATGTTTGGAGGTCTGGGAAGGAGAGACAAGTGAACTAGATTTCTCAAATGTTGCCTGGCAGGGCACATCTTCATTGGAGAGTGGGTTTTTAATAACTTCTAACACAAACAGAAAAGCTTCATTTAATTCAGATGCCCTTTATTATAGTTTTAAGTTAGCAACAAAATAATGAGGAAATAAGAGAACTCTCCATGCAGGAAAAAAAGAAACAATATCGTGCCACTGAAGACTTGTAGGGCTTCAGAAGTAATTCTAACAGCAATGTGTAAATACTCTTAACTCAATATAAGAGCAAGCTAACACTGGAAGGGGTTGGCTTACTCTCTCTTTGCCTGGCCATGGGGTCCAGGGAACCCCTGCTTCCATACAGGGTGGGGATCAGTGTAAGCTGAAATAACAGTTTTTCCATAAGATGACTCACATTGTGAAGCTGTACCCTGGAATTTCATCATTAAATCTTCCACAACTGGTCCTAAAAGGCCTCCTTTTAACCATACCAGAGTAATGAAAGCAGAAGGCATTTACACATTTCCCCCAAAGACCCAGTCCTTCCATCAGCCCTCCAAGCAGTTTGCTGACTAAATCTTCTATGTATTTGAATAATTTATGATATGAATAAATTCATTTATGCCTAGTGAAGAGGTTGACTACTGGGATGCAGCAATGCCAACAGAACAAAATTGGAGCTGGAGACACAGAGGAAATGAACCCATAACAATGGCAAGCAGTATTGTATGCTCCAGCAGCAAGAGACAGCTGTGACCACATCTGAAATATGAATGTGGGGAGCAGCAGCTAAAAAGGTTTTAGAATAAGCAGAGCTGAGCTAAAAAGAATCAGCTGGTTTTGAGCTGCAAAATAAGATGATTATACAATGTCTGAAAACTAAAATTGCAAGTGTTATGTCTCATTCCAATTTTTTTTCCATTCAGAAAGTATATAAATAACATTCCTGCGCCTTTTACTTTCCACTGACATTGGAGAAATAGATGTCTCAACTCATGCCAGATGATCTGTCACCCCAAGCCCTTGACCTGGGCAACTGACAAGGCATGTTACAGATGCATGGAGTGCAAAGACTGGAAATATTAAAAGCCTCATCTCACGTAGTGTAAGCTGGCTGTGGTCCAGCTTACACCAGCTGCTGATTAGCTCCATAAATGTCTTAGAGCAGTAACAGTTGGAGGAATGATGGTTTGTGTTCGCTAAACACCAACGAGGGCTACCTAACTAGGCATGCTTTACTTGCACTTGTGGCCAGGAGATTGAGGCCTCAATGTGGCCATTGAGGATTTTTAAAATCCCTCGTTCTTTAGCTGTTCTTCAAAGAAATCATTACATGCCACAGTCAAAGCAGCAACCAGAATGACAAATTCATTAAAATCCACTTCATTGTCCTTATTGGAGTCCAGGTCATTCATAATTTTATCGACCAGGAGGGGGTCCTTTTGGCCCTAGAGAAAAAGAAAAGTGACTTAGCTGTGCAGATCTTGAATGTGCAATTCTGACACGCCTGGCACCACTGCTATGTTACAAGGCTGGTGTTATTAAATAAAAGGCTACATCAAATATGCACCTGAACAGTAACACATCTCTAGTCACTACTAAAAGAAACTAAAGGCAGTGAAGCCCTTATAAGGTATACAGGTACTAAATAGGCACTGAAATGAATGAAACAGATTTTAGGAGATACTGATTATGGATTCCTTTTGTCAAGATGGATCTGTAAAGCGCATTTCTCTTTATCACTCCTTGACAAATAGTGCTTAGATTTCCAATAGAATACTTATAAATGATCATGTTATATATCCATTCACCACATTCAGAAATTCTCTGGTTGGCAAACAACCATCCTATTCAGTGGGAGTAAGAACATCGAATCTCATAATAATAAATCAGTAGCCAAAATTAAAAGAAAATCCAATCTAAGGAAATGGATACAATGTAAAGAAAATCGTGCTGGTGGTCATAGGGTCCACAAAACGTTTTACAGTTAAGAGGATACATAAAAACATTATTTTTAAAGCTTATGATTCCATAAAAGCATCCATGCTGTGTTATGTAGATCATAACAAACATGCAAAGAGATATTCAAATCAGCAGCTTATCATTGAAAGGATTTTCTTAGCACCTCCCTGCGGGGCACACAAGCAGCAGTACTGTGTGGCCACTGTGCACAAGCTGCTTTTCTGTCTCATGAGAACTGGTTGCTGCATTTAATTCTTCAATAGACTTATCTATGCCCTATTATTAAAAACAAATTGAGCTTTATTTAGAATGGTTCTTTCTACTGCTTCTAGGCTGTCCTAGCCCTCCTGCTCAAAAGCACTGTGGAGTTTGCAGAGCACCAGTACCCATCTCTGCTACCTATCATACATGGGAGATAACCGGGGCTTGACACCCTCTGAAAACATATTTCTCAAATGCGACATTTGACATCATATTCTTCTGTATAGCTCCACAAAGAACTGCTATCTGAGAGGCTGTGACAGGATGGCCTTGCACAAGGAGGTGCTATTCCTATCCAAGCACTTGGATAGCTGCTTAACCCACCCATCATACAGTCACTCAGGAGGTTCAAAGGATGCATCTTACTGAAAGGAAGTCAGTGAGCTCACTGGTGAGAAGCTCCTTGAGTTCTCCTTTACTGAGCTTGTATCTGTCTCCTTCTTTGCTAGAGTAGTGATGGAAAATCCTGATCAAGGTGTCCATTGCATCTTCCAGTGGAGTGGTCATAGCACTGAGCAGGGGGGCTATGGGGCAAAGATATGGTCACTGACAGTGCACAGGAGTCAAACCAAAGGCCAGTCTCTGGGAAGGGAAGGACAGTCAGATGAAGTCAGATGAGATTGTTACCAGCACAGAAAATTAGGCTTTCAGTTGATCCATCCTGCTAGCTGTGTGTGAGCAAGGATGGACTCTAATTAAAAAAAACCCCATCGTCCTGAACTCATTAGCAATTTGCTTCGAAAAGATAAATGGAAAGAAAGGGTTTTTGTTTAAGAAAATGATCTACTGTGTATCCATTTTATAATACTGCTGTAAAAGGAAATCTTTTGTACCAATACCTGAAAACACAGGAAAAATGAAGGCATACCTTCCTAGCTGCTAATTTAAAAATTTTCTCAAGAAAATGTCTTCAACAAATTCTATCTGCAAAAGTGAAAGTGCATTTATACAGAGAGCTCCTCACCAGTTTAAACGTGGTCAGAGGAAGATCACCTGTAATAAGGATGAGTATTCCTCTGTCAATTTATTTGGTCTTGTTTGCTGGGGCTGAGCCTTTTTCCTATAAATTGCCTGCAGTCAACAAGTGTGAGCTGATCACCCCCAAGGTTTACTTCATTGAGCATATAGCAAGAAGGTACACAGGGAAGCAACATCAAAAAAACCAGATTTGCAATTACTTGCAAAGTAGTGGACTCAAAAATTAACTGAAAGTAGAAATCAAGTATAAGTGAAACATCATGTTGAATAAGCCCTGCAGGAAAGAGTGAAAAGCCAGGATGCACTTCAGGGTAGGACTGGAGTCCTGAACAATATCATCATGCAGAGGTTAAGACTTACCTGCTTTACAGGCTAGTGGAGGAGTATGCAAGGAAATACCCAGATTCGGAGAAGGTGATGGTAACCTTCCTTTCAAAACCCATGCACAGGCTCTTGTTTAACAGGCTGAGAGGGTGGATTACACAAATAGAGAGAGTGTAATTGTCACAGGGATGACAGGTCTTCTGTTTCCCTCTGCATTTGCCTGCTGTGTTCAATAAAAGCCTCTTGCTGTAACTGGGTCACTAAAATATTCACCAGGCAGAGTAAAGGCTGCATTTGGAACACATGGAATACTTTTTATCATTTGACCCTTTACAAATATGCTCATTCAAGGCCTTGAAGGTCAAAATTAGAAAATTCTAACAATCACCAAATTGATATAAAACAACTTTCCACCTTATTTAAAATAACACTTTTTAATCTGTCTTTCAGCATTTCTACAGTCTAGGTGCCTCAGTGCTGGCAGCCAGAGTTCAAAGGTACCTGGGTACCTGGGGGTAGGCTTGTAGGTGAGTTTGCCACATATTCCGTGAGACATCTACTTTAATTGTCAGTTATCTCCATACACCCAAAACATTATCTCTTGCTGAATTAAATTCTTGCTGTAGTAAATGTGTCCTCAGGAGGAAATCAGGGAAGCAGTTTCAGTGGATGATGTGCCTGGAATTACATTGTACACTGAACAACAGTCTTAGCGTCATTTTTACACAAAAACTGTAGTTCAGCATCTCTCTCTGAATAAATGACCTTGCCTCAGAAGGGCAATAAGTGATCTCTGCCCCAATCCCAGGAACTTGTTGATGCTGGAAGTGATGGCTGAGGGACGCAGGAAACAGCAGCTTCACCGTGGTAGGGCCTACTTTCCACTCAAAATAACAAATAACCAGAGTTTTCATGACAGAAACAGAAAACAACTTTTGAGTTTGCTTGAGGGTTTAGTTTCCCTCAATAAAGCCTTGTTCCTGCTGCACACATATGTCCAGTCAGCACAACTGTGCAGATACACAGGGCATGGATTTGCAGCTCCTTCCTTGTTTCATTCCAGCCAGAAGAAAGAGAATGAGGTGGGCATTGTTTTTAGCTCTGAAATTCTCCAAGCACTCCTAATTTTGACTACTACCATATATCTCAGCCCACACCCCTGCCTGCCTCCTGTGCCTTCAGACATGTTTCTTCTGTCTGTGCTGTTGTGACAAGTCTCCACAACCTGGGGTTCTTGTGTGGACCTCTGGGGGAAAAGGGAGGAAAGAAGAGAGGGTGGAATACATAAAAATACTGGATTCCAGTGATAAGGGAAATCACCATGTGTAAAGTGTCATTCCCAAAACAGACAGGCCCTTCAGGTCCCTTGCAGGCATGAACAGTGCTGTGTGCAGGGCATACACCTCCAGCTGCCATCCCTGTGGCCAGGATACTACCAGGAAAGGGAAAAACTCAGGGAATTACCATATAAGGTTAAAGGTAGAAACCAGAGGAACAAGAGGAACATATCTCTCCTGGAATCAGACAAGAGAGAAGGAGAGGTGCTCTCCATACCTCTTTTGTATTTGAGGAAAGCTCATGGGTGTCTGATTTTTGTGCAGGAGTTGTCTCTGTGCTTCTGTCCTCCTGTAAGCACTGGGATCTACCTGGATCACATAGAGCATATGAGAGAAGAACATGAGTGATTTGAGGCACAGCTCATCTCTCCCACTCTGTTCTGGGAATCCTCTGTGTCTGCAGCTGAGAAGAAAAAGCACGGAGTCACTTATGTAGCTAAAACCACAGGGTTCTATCTTGCCTGTGATTCACTAATGATTATAACTATTGCTCAGAAATATTATCCAGATAAACATCAAAATACTTGATTTTTTTTGCTGTTGGGTTTATATGGGTTTTTCCAATTTATTCAACAGCAGCTTCAACCAGAACCAGAAAAAACCCCACAGCTGACTCAATATATAAGCACGAAATCCTTCAGTTTGCCTATACATTATTACACTGACCCTCTGGCTAATGAATATTGCAAATTAATTATCTAAGCAGAGTCTACAGGAGGTACAACTTCCAGGAAGCAGGTGTAAACTTTCAGAGCTGCCACCCTCAGGACAGAAGAAAGAAGGGTTTCCTCTAGTATCTCCAGAACATCAGCTCAATAATTTATACAGTGATATAATATGTGCAGACTCTTTCTACAGCTATTTTCACTCCAACTAATTGTGCAAGGAACCTTCTTTTCCACACTAGTGGGTGACATACACAGGGAACAGCTGCACTAAATTGTTTGTCAAGGGGTCCATGCAATTTGCTGCGTCCAGTCCTTTCCTTCCTGCCTAGGGAAATCCTGCCAGTGGCTCCAGTGACAGCAGATGTCTCACAACTTCTATGAAGCCAAGTCCCAGCAGTGTCTACTCAAAATTCATGATTATCAATCAACTGTTATACACTTCCTTATCCAACACTCCAGCACAATCTGATTTAGTATGATTTCTAGTTGGCACTGAAGATAACTAAAGTCAGCACAGACTGCAAAGCAGTTCAGTATCAGGCCAAAGCCCAACTCTGTGTCACAAAAACACCATCCTCCCATCACTCACCCTGCACTCTGGTTTCCAACAGGTTAAACACAGGAGGAGCACCAGATGTAGTTGACAGAGAATTAGGACTGCCTGTAAACATGGTGAAGGATGGTGCCTTCTTCATTCATGCCCAAACTTCGTCCATCAGACCCTGCAAATCACTGCAGTGTTGGTGGGAAAGAACCTCTGGAGATGCTTAGTCCCACTGCCTGCTCAAAGCTGGATAATCTCCAGCATCAGACTAGACAGACACAGTTTTGTTTAGGTAAATATTGAAAACCTCCAAGGATGGAGATTTCACAGGTTCCTATGTAACCTGCTCAGGTGTTGCACTATCTCCTTAGGGAGGACAGCTGCCCTAATATGCAGTCTGAGCCTCAAGGTACAGTTGTGAACCCTGGCCCTTTTTGCATCACGTACCACTACCACAAATACTTCAACTTTATAAATTACATTCAAATAGTCTTGACTCTTCACTCAAACTCAAAAATAAATTTGGAAGCAGTCTGACTCACCCAGTCTATTTCCATGTTTTACTGTCCCTTTCATGTTATGTCCTTGACTGTTATATACTTTCCCAAGTGCACCTTTCCAATGAGTACTTCAACATTAAAATGGGCACTGTGGAAGGGATGGCTGTCAGAAGGGGAAGGGGCAGAGTTTTCACTTGGCTCAGCACAAATAGTCTATAAGGCTGAATTCTGCCATCTTTTCTCAAGCAAGAGAGAGGCTTAGGGTAGCTAGGCTTACACAAGGAGTCAGTCACTGTGACTTCCAGAAAATGATCAGAGGGATAGAGTACCTCTTCTGTGATGACAAGCTCAGAGACTTGAGGTTGTTCAGCCTGGAGAAGAGAAAGCTCCAGGGCAATCTAATTGTGGATTTCCAGTACCTAAGGGAAGTGATAAGAAGGCTGGAGAGGGACTTGTACCAGAGCATGTAGTGACAGGACAAGGGGTAATGGCTGCAAACTGAGAGAGGATTGGTTTTACATTCTATATAAGGAAGACATTTTCTGCAAGGGTGGTGAGACACTGGCACAAGGTTGCCCAGGGAAGCTGTGGATGCCCCACCCCTGCAAGTGTTCAAGGCCAGGCTGGATGGAGCTCTGGGCAGCCTGATCTAGTGAAAGGTATCCCTGGCCACTGCAGATGTGTTTGGAACCAGGTGATCCGTAAGGTGCCTTCCAAACCAAAGCTTTCTGTGATTCTATGATTGCCCTGTTGAGAGAAAGGGAGGTTGCTCCTTGCCCTGTAAATCTGAGATAGGATCCAACATGCAGGACTTTTCCTTTTATTTTATTTAGGGTAATGTAAACATGCACCCAGCTAGGAGGCTCTATGATACTGTTCCTCCCCTTCTACTTGGAGATGGGGCAGTCAGATCATAGGCAGAAAATCTTACCACTGGTCTCTGCTCCTAAAAAAAATGAGCAGGGATCTGATTTGTTTGAAAGTAGTTGGTCTTTGACATAGGTCAGCAGTCTTCTTCCTCCACAGCTGGGAAGGAGCTTTACTTATTCACCAGGATTTTCCTTGATCTCTTCTTAAGACAACATGACACAAGCTGCCTTTAAGCCAGGGAAGTTTATGAAGTGCCACTCTAAGCTGTAGTGAAATACTACTCAGCTTAAATGTGAGAATCTTGTACTTAGGGCATCTGGCTTTCAACATTTGCCAGAATACATATGGGGAACATTTTCTCAAAAGTAATTATTGTGCTGGGAAAGGCAAGTCAGCCACCCACCCACATCCTGTCATTATTTATTTTTCCCAAACTCACACAGCTCTTGGTATGCACATATTTTGAATCAGTGTTGTAGCCCCAAAGTGGGAAAAGGTGAGATGGGAAGCAAAACTGCAAAGCTCATAAGGACATTTATACTACACAATAAAAATCCTATATTGGCTTAGAGCCTGGACTAGACTAGTGGTTTTAAATAGATTAAGGAGTTTATGAGACTTACATTTGAGTCAGAAGTTCTTGTTAAATTGTAATGAGCATTTTCTCATTTGAGGATTGTGAGCATTTTCATTGGTGGTTTGTTTCCATATCTGGTGGGAGATTGATCTATTCATTTACATAAGGAATGTCTTCCTCCCCTGCAGGTTCTGGCTCACATCTTCAAATCTGTTTTAACTGCTGTGATCCCATAGGCAGTGGAATATCAAAGAACAGTTAAATGTCTTGCTAGTAGATTTTACCACCTAGATTTGCTGGTTTGCTTTCTAGGTATCTTTTTTAATGGGTTACTGCCCAACTGAAGTGTGTCCTTATAGTCTCTGTTGAGTCCTGTTTTGAACAAGTTACACACCTCTTTTTCAAACACGTAAGTGACTTTTTCACTGAACTGTCCAGATCATTCAACTCTGCATGTTCCCATATCTTGGGAGATACCCACTTAGCACAGAAATTGGAGCACTGTCTGTATTTGAGGTACTGACTTCAGTTACCACTTACTGCTTTCCTCTTCTCCTCATAGAAAATTACTCACCATTTCTTACATCTGTGAGCAACCATCCATTACTAGTCTGTGAAGGCAACATCTATTGTATATGAATGTACTATTATCCGTAAAATAGTGTAGAAAACTTTCATTAACCATAAAGTGGAGTTAAGAAGTATTTCTGACTAAGTTCTTTCTTCCTCTTTTGCCTGTGAAGCAGACATATCTATCCAGCTGTGTATCAGCCATCTATCTGTGCCTAAGAAGGATGCCAAAATAGTATAAAATATCTTGGTGTAGACAGAGAGTCCGAGCCAGTTGTGCCCCAGGTAGTGGCAGAGGGTCCTGTTACAGAGCAGCCTGGTAACCAGAGACCACACAGCCAGTGCCAGATGGCTGTGCCAGCTCATATTACAGCTAGTACTTGGCAGTACATCACCATCTGAACAAAGCCAGGACACTCATTCCCCTTGCATTGGTTCTGCTGATCAGTAGGGCAAACACATCCCTTGGAGATACAGTGGCTCTGACTGACTCATGTTTTTTCCTAATTCAAACTCATATCATCATGCAGCAGTCTTCATTCTAATTCACTCCAATGTCCAGTTCCTTCCACAAGGTTTTTGCAGCTAGGTTCATGTTATGTTTCATAATTATTGGGATCTCTCCGTGCAGGGGGTGGTCATGTCTCCCAGGATGGTGTGCAAGGTACCTACCAAGTTGTAGAGGTAACAAAATCTTACACACATTTTCCATGGTACTACGGGGGTTGTTGAGTTATTCCTACCTCAGTTTCTCCTTCCTGGTTTCCAAGTATTTGTCCAGCAGCTGCTACTTTGGTAATGGGACTCCAGGGCCTTGTGTGACTAGCTGTTTCCAAGGAGCATCTCTGAGCAATGAGAGCTCCTGGCCCATGGAACTACACATTGGTACACGTGCTTGGCTATGCCATGATGTGTGGGGTGGCCACAACAGCTCCAGATTCAGAGCTCACCACAGTTTTCCATCTTCTCTACCCTCCCTGTGAGCTCAAGTGAGCCCATTTGCAGATGACTGGCAAATAAACTCACACCTTCATCACCAGTGCCAAACTAAATAGTAAAAATGCAACAGGAAAAAAACTATTCCAGATTATCTTGATTCAGTATTTCTGGGCACTGCTGATGTTAAATCAATACAGAAAAATGAGGCAAATATAGTGTTCTCTTTATTTGTGTGCATATAAGAAAGTAGGAATATTCTTTTGGTCTGGGGCTGCCCCTTAGTGTCCTGCTGAAGAACTGCTTCTTCCAGATCTCTAGCAACAACTGCCAAAGCTGTGGGGACCAAGGGAGAGAAACTCCCTCGTCTGCTCCAAAACACATATAGATGTTTCACTACTGCTTTACTACACTAAGCTCTGTACAGAGGTCAGCGTTGTCAACAGCACACCAATCAAGAAGCATTATCATTAAAAATTATGGAGGAAAGAAATAACCATTACACAGAGCCTTGTTAGCTTAGAGGTATAAACAGAGAATGGGATTTAGGGCACATGATTTGCTGAAATCAGGCTTTTTATTCCACTAATGGCCCTTGATAACGCATCCCAAACTTGCCACTTGCAGAGGGAAAAAGAAAGTTCAGAACCCCTTAACGTCAATGCTCCTTTTTAGAGGCAAATTTAGGAGAAGTCTAGAGGAATGTAATGGTATCCAGAAGCATTCTGGAATTACAGAAGCATTCTGCAAACAGCCATGAATTCTTATCCAAGTGCAATGGAATCAAGAAACCTCAAGAGGGCATCAAGAGCCAATAGATGATGTGGGTAAGAAGGAAGGCTTAAAAAAAAAGTAAGGCCATGCTGAAAGCGTAAGTACCACTGTGGTGGAGCTTGGAGAGGTTCCCAGAGGACAAAGAGGTATGTTGAAGGATGAGTCTCAGTCTGAAGTGGGGATAGAAGATGTTACAGGACAGATCCTCAAAACAAGAGGTAACAAGCCAGGACAGGATGGAATCCAGCCTGGAGCTCTAGAAGAATTTGAGGTGGATGAACAGTGGGAGACTCTGGCTCAGGACCACAGCAAGGAAGACTGGCTGGTACAATGCCAAGTACTATCCAGAGAGCCAATGAACATTAGGAATGCTGTCATGTTGGATAAAAAGGTAGAGACCCACCTGAAAACCAGAAGGGTGGGAACATGACTAAACACAGCACACTGGAGAAAAGTAAAGAAGAGTCATAATGCAAATCTGCTGGCACTCCCTGAAGGGATGACTGACCTCCCTGATCACTGCCCATCTTGTTCCCAGAAAGCATTCCTCACTCTTAAAGAAATTACACTGCCATGGGATACAATGAAAAGAATCACACAGGAAATGTCTAACTGAAAGATAGGTAATAAAGAATAAATTATTGGGAACAGAAGGGAACAGAATAAGCAACAAGGTCTCACAGGTACATATTCTGGAGGCAGTGCTAATCAATATGGTCATTAGTGATTTTGGAAAGGGAAGGAGAATGAATAGATACTTTTTTGTTGTTGATGCCACTTATAGAAGAAGTTAAAGTTCAGCTGTAAAGGATGCAAGAGGACCTCATTAAACAAAGTGTTATAGTGTCAGATAAGCTCTGAGTTGACTGTGAGAATTCATGAATGAGATCTTGGGGTTACTGCAAGTGAAAATAAGTTCAGTAAGAGCCTGAAAACAAACAAGGCTAGGAAAGAAGTGGAACACAAAAAAACCAGAAGCGTTTTCATGTCACTAAGTTCAAGGGAACCCCATTTATTCAACATCATGGCAGTCTTCCTACCTTCATCTTATATTCAGTACAGCAGAATTATAAGAACAGCAGAGAACAGCTTCTCTGTTAGAAAGGGCTAAATACACAAGACATCTCAGCCTTTTCTTACAGCTATTGCAGCTGCAGTTGCTCTGATCTGCTCCAGAAAAGTGAATTCCTGATGGTACTAGGAAGGGACCTGGACCAACCCTACAGGAGCAATGCATGTCCCAGCAGGACCCAACTGCAGCATTAGAGGCTGATGTGAATTAGTAGGCAGAGACCGCTGTAGTTAAGGTACAGTTGATTTAACTGTCTTTTAAAGACAAGGAAATTAATTGGTTGTTCCTGGTTTAATGAAAACTATGAATGGTCCAGAGATATTTTTCCTGCATGTGAAAATCAAGAACAGCTGAGATGGTGGAAGTAACAGAAAGTCAACAAGCATAATTTCCTCTACACACCTTAGAAAGTGGGGCTGCATGTTTTCTGTCCATTTGGAGGAGAAATTGATAATACGCTATGCTGTGTAGATACACTCAAGAGTATCACCAGGATGCACCACCCTTTCTGTAATGCCTCCATCCCTCCCTTTGCAGGGCAGCAGCAGGAGCTCCTGGCTCCCAAGGCCCTGGCAGGTACCACGTGCAAACTGTACCTCATGCAAGCCATACCTGGCCAGTCAGGGAGTTCCTTCATGTCAAAAAATGTGATGGTCCCCAGGCTTCCTGTTGTGCTCACACCCTGGCCACACACTGCCAGTCTCATACCACAGCCCTGTGTCACCTGGCATGTCTGGTGCTGAGAGGCTAGGTATAAGCCCAGCATGGTGACAGAGAACACACTTGCACTTGTGTGACCCTGGAGACAGCACAAACACATTCTCAAGCCTTTGCCACCACTTGCTTATACTGCTGTTCTGATTCCTCTGTTTCACTTCTCCTTGCTGTTTTATCCTTGCTCCTGCACCTCCCATGAGTAACACCTGAAGCCTTTCAGCCCCTGCATTTTCCAAGGGAGTCCCCTGGCTCTAGCAGCCTTCACGCATCTCAGTCTGCAGCATCAGTTTCCCTTATGAGGTTGTGCATCATTTCCCATCACCCTGCTACAGGAAGCATGTTCTCTGTGGGTGATCAGTTAGTTCACTTTCAAGTCTGCTGCATTAGGTACACAAAATTGGCGTGAATGGAAGAAAGAATAGCATTTCAGCAAACACCTTCAGTCCATAAAACCAAGGACACAGATGTTGGAAGAGACAAAGCAAACACAGGTGATAACAGAACTACTACTCAACCAATACACATAATGGTTAAGATGTGTCATCAAAATTTGTGAAAAAACCCCCCAGAAATAAAATCACCAAAGTGAATTAAAATGGTGAGTAAAAGAAATTACACTGAAAAGTACACTATGTCCCACTAAAGTAAGTCATCATTTCTGCTGTAGAAAACAGCGCAGCCATCCACAAATCCACTTCTCTATTGCCTTCTGAAAGAATGTTATGTTTTATTTCTCTTGCTCCATTTCCCAAGTACTTCTATAACAAAGCCTTGAAAAAGGTGAGTTACATTCACAGCCTCCTCCTCATGTCCTCCTTGCCATGCTGAACAGTATTACATCCTTTTTCAGTCTGTCTTCTCTGTTCTTCAAAGAGTGACATAACACTGTTTAAACTCTTTCTTAACTACAGGACATTGTACAGGTTGCATTTAAACTCTGTGATTGCAGTAAGTTCTCCATAGCTCTTATGACTGAGAGTTTAATAACATTAATATTCTACCTCTAAGAAGAATATATCACTCTAAACAGAAATTCCTTCATAATCAGATTCATATGAATTTGTTATTTGCTTTTCAGATATCTGAAAATATCAATGCTTGAGGTGTGGAAAGGAGAATGTCAGTGACTAATATAATGTGAAACATTTTTGAATTTATGCTTTTACTTCCCCTGCAAGTAATTTTTTTTTTCCAGTGGTTTTAGAGTGACATTAAATTTTACCTGTATGGAAAGTCTTTTCCAAATTAACTCTTTTGCCATCATTTAAAGGTTGTTTTAAAGTTCATTGTCACTCTGTTATTTCCAGGGAAAGCAGGACAATATACACCAACACATATGCAGAGACTGGTGTTAGATGATATTTTACGTGTACTTTTGATAATGCAAAACACTACCATTCCTGAATTAAAAAGCTTGGTGATATCATCATCCTTACTTGTTCTCTCTTTCTAGAATATTCTGGTTTCTTGGGGTAATTGGTGCATATAAGAGGTTGGTGAGTTTGCAGGAGCAAGTTTATGCTACTATCTTCTTTCTATTTTGTTGAGTTGGATATTTAAATATGTTCGTTTTAGTACTTAAATATGTTCATTTTGGTACCAAAGTGAAAGTATCCTTATTTTCAGATAGAAAGATGCAATCTCAAATACCTGTGGCTGTTAAGACTCCTTGGAGTCATACTCTAGTAGAAGTATGTCAGAAACTAGTCTTATATCATAGTGGCTGTTGCTTTAACTGTACAGCCCTCCAATTATGGTACCTTTATTAATTACACACATTGCATCTTCCAGCAGTCATTGAACAGTAACAGGCACTGATGTCTTTTTCCCTAGGAATTATCTATGTAAAATTATGCCACTTGTGGAACTTTCCAACAAAATTACAGATGTTGCTGATCTGAAAGTTCCTAAATGATATAACAAATTATGTATTTTTTTGTCAGGTGACTGAGCCGAGGTATTCCCCATTCTCCATTCTTCAGGTCACTGTCAAGAGAAGTCTGCAGTAAAATGAAAGGCAGATGCTCTCATTTCCTCTAATGATGCAATCCCACTAATGGGAAAGGTCCAGCACTCTCAGTTGTTCCTGACTCACCTGACATGATGGGTTGCAGCTCAAGAACTGCATCCCAGCCCATGTTCTGTGTATATCAAAGAGATGAGGACTTGCAGCATCTTGCAGGAGTATTACAACTCCTCACTGAGAAGGATGAAAGTCTAGAAAAACCCAGAACAAAAAGGCTCTGCTTTTGCTCAAAGGTTGATACCTTACTTAAGAAGTACATTTTTTTTGTTCAGTCCACTCTTGTGATGCACCCTCAGCCATCACCCTCAGCAGCATGAAATTATTTGTAACTACAATGGCCATTGTAAATATACATTAAGTTACAGGTAGAAGTTGCAGGTGAAGCAACATTTCCACAATGGAAAGCTTCACATGGGCTCAGATGCTCTGGAAATAAAGACAGAAATCAACTATCACTGACAATAAACTTCTGCATGTTATTTTATTCCAGAAATCTGGGGTTTACAAGACTTAGACAGTAACACTTCTTCTTGCTCAGATAAGCTTATGCTTTGGCGATTTGGTTTTAGCAGTGGTTTAAATCCAATGAAAAACAAAGATTGAAAGATACAGTGAAAATATTCTGCTTTGAAAGTTACGCTCCAGGAGTCCCATATCTCCCTAGCAATCCGCTTCCCTGATCCCAAGCCTAGCAGGGGTATTTAATATCACCTGTTAAGTCCTTCTTCTTCTCTTACATCAGATATGTATGTGTGCTATGAAATGGGGCATTACAAAATAAAGCACAGCACAAGGAAACAGGACTGTCATGCTTGTGCATTTGTTAAAGTATGCAATAACAGTTAGAAACAGAAGAGGGAGCCTTTAATCCCAGTATCAGCTCTGCTTGCAGATACTCAAAAACAAAGCATGATCTGTAACATTCTTTCCCCAGGTGACGGACAGAGTCCCCAGATAGTTCCTGAATGCTTTAAGTGTGTATTATAAAGCTGGCATTTCACAAATATTAAAGTGTGTGCTATATGATTTATAACTTTGTTGTAAGGATATAAGTTTTTATTTCTGTTACCAGCGAAAATTAAGCATAGTGGTAGTAGTGGAACTATCTGTCTGGTCGGGATGACATCCAGCAAACATGTGGTGAGGACCCTGCTGCTGACATGCCAACTATCAACGCCGACTGTCTGTGGAAAGCATGGGCCAAGGCCCAAGATGAAAACGATAAAGAAGAGACAGTCAAGAAACACCCATGCTAAAACAAAGGGGGACCCCAAGGAGGAGCCATGCTAAACAGTTCCTGGAATATGGAAACTAGTTGGTGGAAAAGTGCCAAAAAGGACATTTGAAGAGGGCCTCTGAACTAGCAAATCGTGGACTTGGCTGAATGCCAAGTCACCCGGCCAGCCATAGCTTGCATTTTTTGTTTCCTAATTTTCTTCTTATTTTTTTATTAAACCTATTTCTTACGATTTATAAGTGAACTTCATTTTTCACACTGAATACCACTGACCTCCTTGGGCTTGGCCTGACAGCGTGCTTGGCGTGTGACAGGTACCTCTCCCCCTTCGCTGAGAAGCCATGATCCTGCACCACACCGTGTCCCTTTTGTCCGCCCAGATGGCACCATTTCCCGGCACTGCAATCCTCCTGAAGCTAGGAGGCTGGTATACAACAGTGTGGGTGTGATTTCAAGGTGGGCTGTGCACTCCACGGAAACACCAAGAGCCAAAGAGTTTGCGTCTCTGACTTCAGTGCAATGGCTTCCGCCCCTCATGGGGAAGTGGGTGCTCTGGGAGGGAGGAAAGAGGCTGCCAGGCAAAATGAACTACATTCTGCAGGCGTCTGCCTACTCATTTAGGGAGCTTAGATACAGAAGCAGAGATGTGTGTCTTGAGTCCACATCTGATTACAACATGTGAGGAGCTCTCAATTCAAAGAAGAAATATTCTCAGGAAGGAAGGAATTGCTCAGCAAAAAGGTTCAATGAGCTTATGCTAAGGGAAACTGTGCATCAGCTGGCATAGGATGTGTGCACACTAGAGTGACACTGCTACCTAAACAAAACCACAAATGGTCTCCTCGAGCCACAGTGCCCTGCAGAGCCCTTGTTCTTCCCAAGCACATCTGGTAAGTCTGGTTCAGTGTCTTTGAGTGCTAGAACCAACAGTGGCTCTAGGATTGGTGTTCATGCCAAACACTGTTTAAACTTAAACCATACATGGAAGATAAAAGGCTCGTGAAACAAGAGGGCTGCTGACATCTCTCTTTTCTAAAGTCCTGCTATCTTGATTTGGGGTGTAAGCAGTGGAAACCATGACCTTAGCAGTAAAGTCAGGCACTGCCATTTCCCCTTGTCAGGCAGAAGTATCTCCACTCTCTGCTATCTCATGTCCTAGAGACAGAACCTTCTCCATCCACCTGCCCATGCCCTGCTATTGCACCTGCCATGCACAGTTACCAAAGGGAAGATTCTGGCAGTGGACTCTCTCTCCCCCCTCCCTCTTGCTATCTCTTCTTCATCACCTTCTTGGCTCCTGCTGCAGAATTTGATTACACAGAGCTCACTGTGGGCTGACTTTTGCTGATGCTGGAGCCATCCCCACATCCTTCAATGGCAAACCTTAACAAAGGCACCTACATTCTTCAGAGACATCAGACCAAACAGACCCTTGACAAGCAACGCACCAGCCATCACCTTTAGAGATTTCCTTTGTCATCTCCATTGCTGACCCTGCTAATCAAAATGCCACGCTTGCTGGGAGTGCTGCAAGGCTCCTCAGCCTTGTCTGCTCACACAGGGTCTGGCAGCCACTCAGACATTTACTAAGGATCATCTTACTGGCTATTGTTGTATTCCGGGCTCTGCCTATTTAACCAGTCAGTGACACAGGAAGCTTCTAGGCAACCAACCTAATACACACAACACAGTGTTCATAAATTGTGACAGAGCAGTTCCATTACTTCCTTTCAGCATTTCATTTTACCGTCAAATCACTCTCCTTAGCAATAGCACACTTCACCCCAGCTCACAAATAATATTACCACAATACAGCCACTCCCAGCACTTCCAGCTGTGCTCCTGAAAGTAATGGAGACACATTAGTGAATTCAAACAAAAGCAGGCAACTTAATTTAAATGGGATACAGCACTGCTTGCCTCCAACTCTGAATTAGTGCTAGGGGCTTGTCTTAGGTACTTTTACACTTTGAACAATGTTGTTCAGCTCATCCACTCACAGAAAGCCAGACAGGTTTGCCTGACTGGTATTTGAAAATGGAATGTCAAGGGTCATGTTGTGTCAGTCTGAAAGTATGCGCTAGTCCTGAGTCACTGCCAGCTAAATCCGGGGAACACCACAATGTGGGGCTCCCTCCGGAGCCAATGCAGTCATTTTCACTCATCGACTGCTTCTTGGGTTTTCTTTGTATTCCCCTGGCTTCTGTAAGTGTATGACACAGGACACTCTTCAGGACATTAAGGAAACTCCTTCTAACCTATTAAACTTTATTCTTAAATTCATGTTCTTCTATTAAATTATTTCATTCATCTCCTCATATTCAGTTATTTCATTCATCTCCTCGTATTCAGTGGGTTAGCCTCTCCAAAGAAGCAGCATATCCCTTTGTTTTACCCACCTGAATTAATTGTTTTCCCAAGTGGTTACATATGCAGACACAGGCTCCATGCAAATGAGCTCTACCTCTCCACTTGCTGCAGACCACAGGATTATGTGATAAGCAGTCATTTAGCTGGGGAAGCACCGACTCAGCTGCTAAACCACAACACTATGAGTACATACTGTCCCAAACTCAGACTTCAGGGAGAAAGCATGAATACTGATGGTGTTCTGCACTGCTACACTGGCATGCAGCTGAAGGCAGCATAGCCCAAATGTTCAGGACTTCGCTGAATTACACTCTTACTAAGCAACAGGAACTATATACATATTATGAGCTATGGAAGAGTATTAATCTCCTCTTCAAAAGATCACATGGACATTAAAAACCTAGTAAATGCTGTAAATTGAGGAAGGGAGGGGAAAGGGTATTATCATATAAACAGCACTTCAGACATACTGAGCTCTGTTCCCATCAGTTTGCTTCTTGAAGTTAAGGGCACAAAGCTGGAGTGCAGTTGCTGAACCAAAGGTAGCTGCCAACTGCAACAGAGAGATCCACTCATGCCACTCATGTTCTCAGATAGAGCACTCACCACTTGATGCATGCTTGGCAATTAAAACCCTGTCAGCTTTAAGAATTACTATACATTGATTTTTAGAACTGCCATAAAATACAGACATCCATCCTACCCATTGTTTCCCCAGAGGTCCCTGCACCAAATGACTGGCCATGAGAGCTGTAATACCTAGAAATGACCTACTGATAGAGCTGAGAGTTGTTACCAGGGTATTTCTCTCCAGTTCCATACGTACACTGGTCAAATTTAGGCTTTTCTTCTCCTCCCACATTTTGTTGCCTTGCTTCATTATACAAGTGCTCATTAATGCTCTTAACTGCATGTAACTAACACTTTTGAAAGAAAGGATTGAGGCTTAGTCCATGTGTGCTACCTGCATGCAGCCAATCCCAATACAGACCTAACGTTAGCAGCAGGACTCTGCTTTACAACACACGTAATAATCCCATGGAGGCTAGGTGCAGCAAGTTCCACCACAAAGGTGCAGTCTCTAGGTTACAGCTGCAATAGGGCTCTAGCCACGGGTCTGGTGATCATGCACTCCTCTCCTGTGGACACTCCTATGCTCTGGCAAAAAGCAATATCCAGGTGAGAACCATGCTGACACAAGTTGCACGTAGCATTCAACAGGTAACATGCTGTTGAATGCTACGAATGTTGAATGTTGAATGAACAATGTGGCAGGGAAGCAGGCTACCCAGAGACATGGGAGTTGACACGCTAGCTATGCAATTGGAATGCTGCATCTATGTTGACGTATAGACACTGGAGATTGACTCTGACAGGATTTAATCACAGATAATACCAGACAGACCTTGGTACCACGGAGCTGACTCTGTACCACAGGAGCAATCCCAGGTTTTTTATGAACTCTGTGCAGCTGTGAACCTATCTCCATGTTCATGCAAATAGCCCTTTCTCCCTTTTCCTGGCCTCTAAAGGGTTGGCCAAACCACCAGGGAAGCTGGTTCCAGACACATTTCAATGAGTGAAAAGTCCAAGTCACAAAAGCCAGCACTGGATCAGTGAGTCCTCACGGATTGATGGAAGTTGTCACACTATCTCTGCACAGCATTCCATGCATCCTTCACAATCTCTAGTCTTTTTTCTATTATCTGAAGCATCTCCACCTCCCTTGGCCTGGATGACAGAGAGCTGACTGTGTAGCCAGCCTGTTGTACTGGTCCTGCTAGCAAACAGTGCCTGGAGAATGTTTACCTGCAAACCTAAAGAAGGTTATCACTCCTGAGACAAAACATGTAGGTAATACATACTGTCCTGGCTGTTGTTGAATCAAAATGATGATGACTACTGTGCTTATGCCATATTTAAGAGTGATGCTGTTTACAAACCATGTTCAAAGAGCCTATGACAGATCAAATATATCCACAATGAAACTTGGATCCCAAATGGCTGGTATTGTAGGTAGGCATTATACTGCTTGATTCTCAGGGCAGTTACAACATAATGTGTTAAATATCTTCAGTCATCATACCACAGTCAGACAAAATGAATGTTAAACCTGGTGGGCCCAGGTGGTATTCATAGAAGAGTTATGAAATAACTAAAACAAAATAGCTAAATTAGTAATTAAAGTTATCTCTTGCCAAAATTATACCCAAATACTGGGAGTCAATGCTGTAATCAATAAAAGGTTCTGACATGTCAAGGAAAATATAGTTCCATGAGCTCAGTATATGTACTAAGCAGTTAGTAAAAAGTCTAAGGACATCACTATGCAACTTCTTGCCCTTTCTGAAAAGTCACCACTGTTTTTTTCTGTAAAGAGAATTCTGGACTTAAAAACTTGGTGGTGTTCTTGGAGGAGGCCAAACACAAATGGAGAGAAGGGTGATCCAGCACATCCAGTCTACCTGGATGTCCAAAAGATTTTTGAGAAAATTTCTGATCAAATAAAGTAGGCAGCCATGTTATAAGAGGGAAGGTTGTTTTAGAATAACTGATTGCAAGGAAAGAAATACATGGTAGCAGAAAAATAGTCAGTCTTCACTATGCCAGTAACTCACCAGTGTGGTGCCTGTTCCGCATGTGGTTTGAAAGAGGGTAGAGCAGAGGAATAAAAGTTTTCTGCTAACATTCTAACTTGGCATACAGAACTATGGCTTGTGAAATGACTGTAACCAGTCAGGAGAGAGATGTAACTACAGGCAGCTGCATGAAAACATCAGTTTATTGCTAAGGAGTTGAACATTAGGGGCTATTGGGGAAGCAACACAGTGCAAAACAGAAATCATCACTGTACCATCCACAGCTCAAATACTGTGTGTCGTTTGAAGACTGTATGGAAATGGGAACATCTCAGATAAAGGAAACAAGACTATTGCTGAGAGTGGTTTACTGCGAAGGAACTGGCTATGACACCTCAATGTGCAAAATACCTAAAAGGGAATATGATACTGGCTTACAAAATTTCAAGTGGATGGACAAAACAGGGACTTATTCATGTTATCTGCTCCTTTGGGAACGAGGCGCCACTCAATGAAGACTGTGGGTCCTGATTCAAAATGAATGAAGTGAGATCGACAACATGACACTCAAATTTGGCCAGCCAAATTAGACCTAAGGAAATTCTCATCCTGAAAGTAGCAGGATGTTGAGACAGTATGATGGGGAATGTGATTCTTGGCTGTACTGGTTTTACTCCTGCCTGGGTATCTACCTCTAAATTTTTTCTGTTGCTGTTACGAAGAACACGTCACAGATTGTCCTTCTCAGCAGCAGCTTTCCTCACAGCTGGTAAGGAGCTTAGCTCCCCCAGCCTTCATCTCCTTTTTTTTTTCTGAACTTCAGAGCACACTTCAACTATGCTCCAAACTGCAATACACAAGTGGTGTTGGTCACATCTTCTGTGCATCTGGTATGTCGGCCAGGTGCCTTGTACAGCAATCCTTCTGTTTTCTTGACATGTCCCTTGATGCCTTGCTGTTTTGTTGACCTCCAGAGGCACAGGTGAGATTACTCTGGCAGAGCTGGATCTATCCTGAGCCAGAGCGAGCAGAGCCCTTCCTACAGTCACGGGTGGAGGCTTGCTCCCTGCTGCTCACACAGTAAGTGCAGAGGATTTGCACTTACTGTGCTTTGACTTGCCTTGCAGTTGCACAGTGGAAGCATGTGGGTGGTGAGACAGTCTGAGCCTCTCTCTTGTTCTGAACAAAGAGCTCATCCAGCAAAACAACCAAATACTGTTCCAAGCCAGAAGCAAACTTTCCACCATCCTCCTGGTTTAACTTTAACCCAGACTTGATCCAATCCACCCCAAGGTCACACTTGCTTGTGACATTATGAGGAAACAGTGTGACCACACAGCTGGGTTAAGGGAAAGGCTAATCTACTTCTCAGGTACAGCTCAAACTCCTTGTGAAAGCGCACGGTGCACATAAAATGCACTGATTTTCAACTCCGTGATGCTTTCATGAATGTAGTGCTGATTATTTTTTAGCATCTAAACTTTTAATCAGCAAAAAGTAGGGAGAGCTTTTTGGTTCTTAGTGTTTAAATTGCAAAGTTGGCACTGTTCAGGAATATATTTATTGTAAGCTGAAGACAATCACCTTTATACCAACCAACCCCACCCAAGAGTACAGCCTCCCCTTCTCTTCTCCCCCCTCCCCAAAAAAGGTTTAAACAACCACCTCCATCCTCCTAGGCTATATATTCTCCCCCTACCACTACCTGGCTGCACAGGCATATAATTACCTATTCAAGGAGCTGAATCAAATTGAATGAACAACCAGCCTAGTCTAACTGCTTTGTTAATTGAAACAAACTCATTCATGCTAAATTCATGATAAGGATTTGCTATATAGCTACATAGGGGGGAAAAAACTTCACTTAAATGATTGTGAGCTCCTTGAACAATATTCTCCAAAATCTGTCACACAACATAGAACCTCATTTTAGAAAGAAATCATTCTATTTATTAAAACTTCTCTCTTAAGAAGCTTTCAACATACTGCAGTACCATCTAATTCTTACTTGTGTCATTGGCAGACCTCTGCTGTTGCCACAGGTATGAAATACCCTTCCTTGCAGCCTGCTTTGCCAACCTGCAGATGAAGGCTAGAAGGGAGAAATGGTCAGGAGGATCAGCCCTTTCTTTCACGAGCTGCAATAGAGTTGTCTGATTGTTTGATGGGAAAGAAAAAATGAAGAGTACAGATATACAAACAATGCTTAGTGCACTTCTGATTAAATAATGACAAGAAATAAATCTTGTCTCCCAAAAGACAAGCTATATTAAGCATGTAATATTTTAGACCTTTAACAGTCATCTGTGAACCACAAGCAGTCTCTCTGTGGTATTATACAGACACACACTGACAATTTATCATCTTTACAACACCCAACCTATAACCTTTGTACTCCTGACAGAGCACACGTAGGTCTGTAAGTACATGAACTGGATGCCTTTTCTTCATATTACTCACTATTGCATGTGGAGCAGGAAGCATATGGAGCAGGAAGCATACTGGGCTGTTCAGCAAGATAAAGGGAACAGACTACGGCAAGAGTTCAGACAGCCTTTTGTGAGGACAGTGTAACTCTTCATTCCAAATTCTCCAGTAAACTCTGACCTCTTATGTACAGTTGTTTTCCAGTAAGTGTGCTAACACCATCAGTTCAGTAATAAATATGCAATTATTTCCCTGCATTTGTCAGGAAACAGGAAGAGAAAACTGTGTATGTCTGAGAAGCATTTGTATTCCATGTCATCTAGAGCTGTAAACTCCTTAACGAGATGTTATTATCTTAATAAGACATTGCTACTTTAGCTTGATCCTCTAAAATGCTGTCACAAAACATCCTACTTTCATTGCTCTCTAAACAAATATGTCATTAGGTAAATTTTACTCTACCCATCTAGACATTACAGCTACAGTTGTCACGCTTATAATTAACTGTTAGGAATATCATCTTTGTTATGTGAAGCCAGGCAAGCTGAACTACTTTTGAAGTGCATGTAAAAGAACAAAAGAAAACACCCAACTCAAATGTGGTAAAAAAAAATCTTATTTAGATGTTTTAAAAAATACAAGGCACATTTTATAAAATCAAATAGTTATCCATCAAAACTTTGTTGTATATCCCCATATAAGATCATGTACTGGCAAATGCTAAGTAACAGTGGATAATCTCAACCAACATTTTATCCCAGTGCTAGCTGATAACAAGATCAGCTTGTCAACTCAAACAGGATAACATTATAAGCTTTTGCTATGTTAGTATTTACAGCACAGTAACTTGGAAAACAATATATAAATTATATTATACCAAAGATAATAAGCAGTCTAATCCAAGATGGTGAAATGGATTCTCCTCTACTTCTCTCTACAGCTTCAAATGATGTTCAGTGTAAGCAGGTACACAGAGCAAGGTCCTACACACAATCTATTCAGATGCTTAATACATTACAGTTACAGTTAAACAAAACAGATTTTTCTGGTAATTAAAAATACCAACAATACTGCGTAATATTCCAGAGACATTTTGCTTTTAAGCAACTTTTATATTCAACAAGAATGTCTTCAGCCACAACTCACTTCTAGGTCAGCAGCATTTTTTACAGCATCTGAAATGTTATCTCCCCCCCAGCCTCCCAGGAAGATTTATCTGCTTATCATTTCTACACAGAATAAGCAACTGTCAGTTCCAAATTCCAGGCTTCAGTGTAATTAAAACAGAGAGGTGTTTCTTCAGACTCTCTTGTACAAAATAAGTCTATTGTCCCTCACATCCTTTCCCCAGTGATAACAAAACTTCACTTTTTTAAGAATAAACTCAGTACGTTGATTTATTGGTCCTACTGGAGTTTGAAGAATAAGAACTTGATTTCTTGGTTGATGAGAGAGACACTTGCATCCTCTGTGTAGTTCGCACACTTCGGCAAAGAAGAGCATATTTAAGGTTGTCTCTGAAGTCTTTTGAAATATAATAATAGATGAATGGATCAATACAACTATTCAAAGTGGAAAGACAAAGCGCAGTTATGTACCACACATACAGATGGCTCTGGCTGTAGGCCTTGAGGAGTGAATAGTGCACAATAATCAGCACATTGCTAGGCGTAAAACAGATGAGATACAAGGACAGGACAACAATAATGAGTTTGATTGCTCTTTTTCGTTTCTTCCCAGTGCTTACATCTATGATGGAAGCACTCAGGGTCTTAATCATTAAAATGTATGCAACAGCAGTGATGATAGCTGGGATTAAGAAGAGTCCAGTTGCAAGTGAGAGAAAATAAGTGAACATATCATGAGCCAAAACATTTTCAGGCAACACATCATGGCAGGTTGTGATGTTAAGATTTGAAATATATGCCGTCTGATTAACAAGATACAACGGAATGGTGCCCAACAAAATCAGTATCCAGATAGCAACAGAGATGCCCAAAGCAATTTCTGATTTCTTTTTTGTATGCACTATGGGGTTCACTACAACCCAATACCGTTGAACACTGAGACATGTCATAAAGAGGATGGAACAGTACATATTTCCGTAGAAAAACCCAACAAATACTTTGCAGAGACCTTCACCAAATAGCCAGTTATTGCCATTTAGATGGTATGAAATCTTCAGTGGGAACCAGACAACAAAGAGAAGGTCTGCCAATGCCAAGTTAACCATATAAATCACAGCTGGATGTTTCTTCTTTGTTCGGAAAAAAAAGACCCAGAGGGCCATGGCATTGCTTGGCAAACCAATTATAAATACAAAGATATAAATGATGGGAAGAAAAACTGTAGTCAGCTTTCCTGTGAAGACTTCTGCTACAAATTCATCCACACTGTATAACTCTTCAGAATTATTTGTATTTAGAACCTTCTGGCCAATGAAACTTCTTCCTTTTGGTCTGCTGGATCCATCATTCTCTAAAATTAAAAAAAAAAAAAAAAAAGTTGTTGCTGTTGTTGAAGCACAGACCTTTTGCCCTTGTAAAAAATAAGCTAGATACAGCGATTTACTCTGAACATTTACAGACAGCCTTACCAACAGAAAAATCAAGACTTGTGTTCAAATACTTGACGATTTATCTTCCCTTTCTTTTAAATTTATTATCCAAAAGACAACTTTTACCCCTTCAAGAATTCAAGGTTTCTACCAGAAACAAAACCACTTTTGCAAGTCACCAGTGATATTAAAAATGCCTTCCTAAAATGGGCTGTCAGGTGCTCCTACCACCTGAACAGCTACAGTAGAAACTGCTCCAATGACCCCAGGGCAGCATTAGCTTTTCACACAGCAGTGCCAGATCATCTGAGTGCTGGGACTTAGAGAACCTCAGGGCAGGCTAATTTAATTGCAGTAGAAGCTTTGCCAGTTTAGATGGCCCAAAAATAAGGTATGCAGTAAAAAGAGAACATACTACCTTCAGACAAGCTAAAACTGAAAGTCAGAACACCATGTCCAAAGCCATGCACAAATGATCTCAAGGGGACCCCACATATTACCATGGATCTGAACAGAAACTTGAACACTAACTCTGTGCATAAAGTTGCAACACAGTCCTCATCTGGGCCCTCCTCCGGGAGAGTCTCTGTGATTTCTACTCGATGTATCAGGCGATAGAGCTGACAGCTGTGGCTGCTCCATACACAAACTACTGTCACTACAAGCTTTGCTCTGCCTCTTCAAATGCTGTGGGTGCTTACAAACCATACAGATGAGCCAGGTGCTCCTGGCTGCTGAGTGCTGTGGGACAGACTTTGGATAGCCCAGTTTGGAACCCTGCACAAACAGCACAGTCCTCCTCTGATGACAGGCTAAACCGCATAAGCGATGTCCTGGAATGCACAGCACTCCAAAAAGTCAGACAGACATCCACCTGCAGACATCCATTTCCATACAGCTAAAACTGCATGGACATGGAAGCTGACTGGTTTAAGGAGGTTTATTTCTAAAGTCAGTTTCTATTAATATTTGAGAATTTATCTAGCCAAAGCCCGTCATCTGGAATATAAAAAGAGTCTTTTTGAGTACCTGAACAGTGAACAGTCATGAAGAACGTTGGAGCATGGCTCCTTTGTTAATAAATAATTGATACCTTTTCCAAATGAAAAATGCTTACACCTTACATTTTAAAGAATTCTTATACAAAAAACCCCCCCAAAAAAACGTAAATACAGAACCGTGTATGTGTTTCCCAGTATAGATTCCCCAAAGTAGCCCACTTTAGATAGCAGTTCCTTTCAAATTGTAACTGCAGAAGTCTGATGTACAGCATTAGACTCCTGTCTAAACCCTGCAGCCTTCTGAAGATATATGCAGAAACACATATATATTGACACTCCTCAGAGTTTTGAATTAAATTAACTTAGACCAATTTAAGCACTTAAAAATGTCCAGACCCAGGCAGCCTTCACTGGAAAACTGAGGTACAAGAAAACTTTTTGCCTGTACAATGACATGGACAAAACTTTTCAGTAGACAGCATGAAAACAGAGGCTTAAATTATACTAACAAAACAACCATCCTAAAGAAAATTAATTCAAATGCCAAATTGTCATTTTGGTCTATATGTGGTATAATTACAGCAAAGCAGAATTATAAAAAGTCTCTGTTCAGACATTCAAGCCCCATGATCACAACAGCAACACTGTTCAGGACTTTAGTTTAATTATAATGCAACAATCCTAAGCTGAGCTGTGAATAGGAGAACCCATAAAATCAGCCTAAAGGACATAGCTTACAAATACCAGATATTGAAATGATAATGAGCTAATGCTGATTTTCTTAGGCTTACAGCCTAGCTGAGAAAGATCCTGAAGATGCTTGGAAGCTGACCCTATGTATTAAGTTGATAGCAGTGATCAGGATATAGTAATAAAATGCACCATACAGGGCAATGTTAAGCACCTGTCCATCACAACGTGGAAGATACAATCAAATTGCAGTCATGCTATTTTTATTCCATTCCAAAGACTTAGAAGAGTAAATACTACCACTGTGCTCTAATATTCTGTGATCTGATATAAAACAGTGCTTTGCAATCGAAGTTCAGAGGTTAGGCAGAAAAAATAAAAGCTCAAAGTGTTAGTGTGAGACACTACAGTAAGAGCTACACTAAAGTGGATGGACACATACCTGAACCACAGACATGACCTTGAATTGCAAGAATGTCAGAAGAGATACAAAGCTCATTCTACCTTATAAGACATAGTCATTTCAGAGACCAAGTCTTGTTTTTATGCTGACTTCAATTTGAGCCCCCAGTCCAGCTAGCAACCTATAAGGAGACAGTGAACAGTTTCCTTGCAGTTAACACTCCCTCACCGAGCAACCAATCCTTTGTTAGGAATGTGCATTTCTACATCCTTTTCTTACTCTTTCACCACTTGCCGTTTTCCATAACAATCGAGCTCTTTTCCAAGACGAGTTTCACCCTGCTTGACTCACATAAAGAGAATGCAGTTGACTTGCTAATCTGCCCACGGGAAAAGCGTACTCCCTCCTCCCACAAAAGGCTCTTTCAACACCTTTGCCATTTGTCCAGAAGATATAAGCCACTACATACCAAACACAGGATTATGTCTACCCTGCAGACACAAAAGCGATAGCAGCACGGAGTACCCAAAAATTAACGACTTTACTCGTGGCAATAATACTCCCACCAGGACTGAATTTAAGATTATCCTGGTTTTTGGATCTGCAACAACTCTCTCTCTTCCCCGAGAATTCCAAATCCCTCACTCCGTCCAGGTCAATCAGGCTATTAAATGGCAGTTTAATTTCAGGAACTCCGCTCTGAACAACGAAATTTGCAGATACCTAGCATCTACCCCTTGAGAAAATATGACGTATGCTTGGTTTCACTACGTATGTAATGTATATCCTATGCTTGGCTTCAATATTTACACAATCTTTACGCATATGATTTTATTAGGTAAATAAGCCCGGTATGAAATATAGAAGGACATAGTGCAAAGGCATGTACAGATATGGCAATGGGATTTATTATAAAAGGTGGTGAAAAATTAACTTCATGCAGTGAAATATTAATATGAATGACTGTTTAGGTTTTTTTCCCTCAAACTGCGCTTATGTTCAACAAGCAATAGCACAGACTAAAATTTTAAAAGAAATCTAGCTTTTTAGGTCAGGGAAAAAACCCAAGAATGTAGTCTTTAAATTTTTTCATGTTTACCGTAAGGGGGGAGCAGGAAGGGGGCTACAAGGAGAGGGGCTTTTTACAAGGCCACTAAGTGACAGGAGCAGACGGAATGGTTTTAAATGGAAAGAAAGTAGCTTTAGACTAGTAGTAGAAAGGAACTCTTTGTGTGAGGGTGATGAGGCACTGGAACAGGCTGCCCAGAGAAGCTGTGGATGCCCCATTCCTGGCAGTGTTCAAAGCCAGGCGGGACGGAGCTCTAAGCAACCTGGTCTAGTGCAAGGTATCCCTGCCCATAGCGGGAGGGAGGGGGTTGGAACTAGATGGGAGCTTCACGGTCCCTTCCAAGCCAGATCATTCCACGGTTCTCTACCAGGCGGATGAAGCCAAGCCCCACGCGTCCCACAAGCCCTAAGGGGGCTGCTCGCCGCGCCCGGCTACTCGCCCGTGAAGCGCTTTCCCTCCCTGCCGGAGAGCACTGCCCGCGGGTCCCGGCAGCCACACTGCCACCCGAACAAGTTTTCCGACCCGCTCGACTCCGCAGAACCCCACCCGTCCGCTCCGGGCTCTCCGAACCCCAGCCGGGCCAGACACCTGCCCCGCCGAGCGCCCCGCCGTGCCCCCGCCCGCGGCTGAGGGGCGGCCGAGCCCGCCGGGGGTGCCGCGCTGGCCGCCCCGCTGATCCCAGCCGAGGCGGCAGCTCACACCGCTCCGCTCACCTTCAGCAGCGGCGGCAGCTTCCAACAGAACAGCACAGAACAGCAGCGGCAGCAGGCGTGCAGCCATCCTCTCACCGCACCACGGCCGCCGCCACTCCGCCCGCACTACCGACCAGTTTCACCTGATACCTGAGCGGGGCGGGGCGGGGGACGCGGCCGGGATCAGGACCAGCCCCGCGGCGGGCGGGGCCAGGCCGGGCCCTTCCCTCACGGCGGCGGGTGGCGGTGCTGTCCCCGAAATGGTGGGAGCCGCTGGCCCCCGGCTCCGTTCCGCCCGGCGCAAAATGGCGGGCCGGCCGTGGGGCAGCCTCGGGCCGCTGAGGGGCAGAGCGGCTCCCGGGGGTCCCGGCTCTTATCCCGCTAGACGCCGCAGCTGCCGCGGGCTATTGGGCAGCCTCGGGCCGCTGAGGGGCAGAGCGGCTCCCGGGGGTCCCGGCTCTTATCCGGAGCCCGCCGGTGGGCCCTGCCCGCAGGGGCTGCGCTGTTAACGGCCCCTCGTAGCCCGGTACGGCTGAGCAGCGCGGCTCACGGTCCGTGCCAAACTGCTGCGGGAGCGGAGCGGGATTGTTCTGGGTCCGGCGGGGCCCTGCAGCGTTTAGTGTGAATGTGTTACTCCAGCTGCACCTCTTAATGTACTGTGTTGTGCGTTCCGGGTTTCTTATTCTTCTGTGTTATAATATCACGGAACTTTGGAATCTTAGGTCAGGTTGGAAGGGGCCGCAGAAAGTCCAGTCTCCCTACCCAAGCAGGGTCCTCTGGAGTGCATTACTTAGGATTTTGTCCTGTTCAGTCAATATTTGAGTACCTCTGGAGAAGAAGATTCCACACCTCTGGTCAATGTGTTCAGTGCTCTGTCACCCTCACAGTAGAGAAGTTCTTGCTCATGTTCAGGGGAACTTCCTGCGCATCAGTTTCTGTCTGTTAATCTCAAATCCTATTGCTTGACACAGCTGTGAAGAGCCTGGTCCATCTTTTTGACAGCCTCCCTTCAGATCATTAAAGACATTGATGAGGTCCAGTCTGTCAAGGGCAGCTGCACAGCACTCTGGTTATCAGCCACTCCTTCAAGCTTTGTGTTGTCAGCAAACTCTGAGGAGGCATCTGGTCCTTTCTCCAAGTCACGGATCAACAAGTTAAACAGCACTGGGCCCAGATATGTCATATATGGGTTACATTTGTCATATGACAGATGGGCAGGAAAATATGTGATTGCTGCTTAACCCAGATGCTTTTGTGGTACTATGCCAGCATGACCTAGTAGGAAAGAGTAAGTAAGGGATGTTTTCATTTGGCAGCTTCACTTAAGCTTAGAGTATACTAACTTGCCTTCGGTTTTGCAAACAGGGATTTCAGGAACAATATTAGGCAGAAAGCATGTCATCAATGTTTTCTATTTATCTGCACAAATATGAATTTTGAAGGTTTTTATGGTTGTCAAATCAAGCACACTGCTTACCAAATTCCAAAATTAAAACCATGTGTTCGACCCTGGTTCACACCTGTAGACAGTAATGCTCTCTCTACCTTAGTTTGCAAAATGCTTTGTGTTCAGTGATAATTTTTTTTTCTTTTTTGAATAAGCAGGATATGAATATACTGTTTTATGTGGTTCTGAAAGAGAAAAAGAATCTTTTTTGTCTTTCTGTAATGGTCATGAGATACAGCTGGGAGTAGATGTCTGGGAGAACAGAGAGATGAAGGTAAATGGCACTGGGAAGTTTGGGTTGTCAGAGTTGACGTTAAGGGCCTCTTGTTTTTGAGTCTTTGTTGTAAGTTACTGCATACTTAAAGCACAGTTCCTGTTTGTCATCCACACATTTTATGGATTTCTCATTTAAGTCCCAGCCTTCTTCCTAAACACTGGGAAAGTCATAGCCCATCCCTCCAGCCTCCCTCCCTGTCTCTCTGTCTTACTTTCAGTGCTGTTTTATTTACTTTACCATTATAAACCTCATAGGCATTTAACCCTGCTTTTAATCACCTTGTTCAGTGAGCTGTAGTCTTCTCATCTTGCTTCTTATCTAGCTTCCTTTTACTAGTCTTCAGAATTTTCCTCTCAGATCTCTATTAGTAGGGAGTGGCCAGTCTTTCTCTCATCCAATTCTGCTGTAGCCGGTGCTCTCCTGTTAGTGCCCAGTTACAGTTTTCATTCTTAGTTCTCTCGTGATTTATTCCATCCAGTCCTTCTTTTTGTACCCTTTACATTCAAAGCAGACAGCTCCTTCTCTGTTTTGCTTAGATCCAGCAACAGTGGAAGGGACTGAGCACACGAGGGAGAAGTATTAATTGCTGTTGTTAAGTAAAATCTGGTCCTGGCTGTCCCATGACAGACCAGAGCTGCAACTGGAGAAGCCCTGCAGCTGTGTGTAAAAGCACGTGTCACTGCAAAGTGAATCTTCTAGATATGCAGCTCTGGACTTTGCTCCAGGTGAGTGTGAGGAAACGATGCCAACATAGATTTGTAATTTGTCTAGTTTCTCATAGAGGTACCAGAAAGGTAAAATTGATGTGAAGATAATCTTCCTTCAAAATCTTATATTACTATAAAGTCATTAGAATCCCAAACAATTAAAAATGGAGCTTATAAGAGGGAATGTCAGGTGACTTCAATATCAGAGAATTCTATCAACCTGTCTTATAAGAGAGGCCTTATTGCTGCCTTATGTAGAGGGAGCTTTTGAGAAAGGTTGGGGGGAAACATTTTACCTGTAGTGATAGGACAAGCGTTAACATATTTAGCTGAAAAGAAGTTAGATTTATAAGAGATAAGGAGATTCTTTACTGTGAGAGTGGTGGGACTGCGGAGGAGATTGCCAAGAGACCTTGTGGATGGGACATTTCTGGAAGAGTTCAAGGCCAGGTTGAATGGGGCTTTGAGCAACCTGGTCTTATAGAAGGGTCTGTGCCCATGGAATGGCATTGCACTGGATGATCATTAAAGAGCTCTTCCAATTACTCTATGATTCTATAGCAAACTAATGGTCTTTGGCACTTGTAAGCAGTTCCTGGTGCTTTGTCTGTGCAGTGCCAGCTAGGCTTTTGTTCTGATTTTGTTCTACTCAATTTATTGAGAAATCAGAGTTCCTAGTTTACACTTTCAGAAGGGACAATATTTGTTATGAAGATTCCCTATGCGTAGTCCATAAATTAGTTCTTCCTCATGACTTAAAAATATTTAATAGAAACTAGAAATGGTCTTACCCCTGCTCAAATTATTAGGACATATATATATACTCGTACAGTGTATTATACTGAGTTGGGAAAAATAGTCCTTAATACAGTGGCTTGCAGGGAGCTTTGACCTTGCACATCATTGCTTATCAAAGCATACCCAAAGCTGACAAAAGGTAAGTGAACAACAGCTCATAATTCCCTGCTCTGTCAGTGTTTGTTTGGAGCATGTTGTCATGAGAGTCTCGTGCACCTTGGAACAAAGGCCATTACAGGTATTAAATGTACCCTCCCTTGCACTTTGTGTAGCTGGTGAGTGTGGTATTAACAGAGCTTAGCACAAGGGCTCCAAAGGTGACCTTCTGGGATATATTCCTTGAGCCTTGAGTCATTTTAACAGCATGGTGATGTCATCTAATCATGAAGATATGTTACTGTCAAAGATACTTGTTACCCCTTTGTTAATTGAGAAATGAATGTGGTTTTATTGCAAGGCACTCCTCAGTAATCGTGAAGTTTGTGCTAGAATAAATGGGTGGGAGCAATTTTATGTGGAGTTTGTTTTGTGTACATTTTTGTAACATGGGAGTTTCTGATTTCAGATGGCCAATGTGTTTGTAGTGTGCTGCTTATTTTAATTACCTGGCATGTCTGTTGGGGGAGAATGTAGGAGATGGTTGGTTGTGCCATATTTCTGACACAAATATATGGATTTTTTTTTTTTTTTTTTTTTTTTTTTTTAAGGAG
>VZUI01043061.1:0-28888 GCA_013401135.1 Cettia cetti
CCGCGGCCGCCGCCGCCGCCAGCGCCGCGCCCTCCGCAGCCCTCATGGCCCGGCCCCGCCCGGCCCGCGCAGCCGCGGCGGAGGCGGGAGCGGCCTGCGGGGAGGAGCGGCCCCACACGGGGCTGGGCCGGGCTCCGAACCCTTCCCCGAACACCGACCCCTCCCCAGGTACCGGAACCCTGGCAGCGAGCCCTTCACCACGCACCGAGCTCTTGCGGTGGATGATGGAAACACTGTGCAACGCATTCTTTAGGGGTAGAACTTAAAAGATCCCACTTGTTTCATCCCACACCTTCCACTAGCCCAGGTTGCTCCAAGCCCCATCCAACCTGGCCTTGGACACTTCCAGAGACCCAGGGGCAGCCACAGCTTCTCTGGGCACCCTGTGCCAAGGCCTCCCCACCCTCACAGGGAATAATTTCTTCCCAACATCGCATCTAACTCTGCCCTCTGGCAGTGAGAAGCCATTCCCTCTTTCCCTGTCACTGCAAGCTCTTATCCAGAGTCCCTCTCCAGCTCTCCTGGAGCCCCTTTAGGCTCTGCAAGGGGCTCTAAGGTCTCCCTCTCACCTTCTCTTCTCCAGCTGAACACCCCCAGCTGTCCCAGGCTCCAGAGCAGAGGGGCTCCAGCCCTTGGAGAATCTTTGTGGCCTCCTCTGCGCTCGCTCCAGCAGCTCCACATGCTCGTGATGTTGTGGGCCCCAGAGCAGCTCTGCAGGTGGGGTCTCATGAGGGCAGAATAGAGGGGGACAATGACCTGAGGGGACAGGGGTGGCAGAACTGGTACCAGGCTTTGTCTGTAACTGCAGCCAGCAGTGACGCAGCACTGGGGCCATCACAGGGCAGCTGCAGCACTCACCACTCCCACCTTGCTCCCAGGTACAGGCTGCTTAGCCAGGCAGAAATCACACTGGAATAAAGAATTCTCCTGCCTCAATCCATTTGTCTCTAAGGCGTATCATTTGGAGGGAAGGAGGGTGGTGAAAGATGTCTGCAGACATGATTTTTTTGTTAATTAAGTTGTGCACATTCCAGCTCTCGCTGATGGCAAAGGAAGCACCCGGGGCCTCACCTGCGAGCTGCAGGAACCTGCCCAGGCAATCATTTGGCAATCCCACTAATAGGTGTGTTCTGGCAGGCAAGCACAGCTGGGGTGTAGGTTCACTGACTTGGCAGCTCTCCCCCTTCTTTCCTGTGGGAGTTTTATAAGTTTTAAGTTAGTGGTTTCCTTGCCCAGACTCAAAAGTGAGTCTGCTTGTCCATGACAGCCTCGTTTCAGGTCAGGATGGAGAGCAATCAACACCGTGCACGACTCACCAAGAGCAGGGGAGAAGCAGCAGCCAGGCTCGACCTTGTGACCAACCCTTCCCTGTTTTGGAAGGAACCACTAAGTTAGGTTTTCATGTTGGATTGCTTGGGAGAGCTGTTTAAAGACAAAACCAGTTCAAGAAGGTCTCCATGCTGAATGACATCTCACCTGCTCTGTTATACAGCTCTGGACTGGATCAGAATAGTTTTAAAATAAAGATTACTAGGTCAGTCAACAAGAAATTAATACAAAGATAGGAGGAAAAGACCTGTATTAAATTCCCTACATTAGATCTAGGCTAAGGATGCAGAAATTTTGTACTGCTTTCCCCCACCACAACACACACACTGAAAATAAACACAAAGCCAGGCTTTGTTCATTTTACAAAAATAGCTCTTATGAGATTTAATGCCTGTCTCCATTTTACAGATGTTCCAGACAAAAATCAACCTCCATATTTTATATATAAGAACAGAACTTGTGACAAGCTGGAACATCCTCTCTGAGCTTGAGTGAGTGTAGAAGGTCACCTGGGTAAAACCTGCCTTTAGCTTGTTCAAAATATCTGTGGTAACGTCAAGTGTTCCCAATAATGATCCAGAAAAACAACAACAAAAAAAAAGACATAAACCCCAGACTTCACAACAGAAACAGTGATTCCTTACAGTACAGATAAGGAATATCTGGTTAGGTAATTAAAAAATGCACCAATGTTTTCATGAACTATTAAGCAAAAATGGCTACTATAGAGTTATATAAGGGAGCACCTACAGGTTGAATCTCTTCTGCTTAACTTAATTAGGAAGCTAAAAAACACAGAAGAGAACCTTATCCTGGTGAGGTTATCTTCATTACCTGGAAGTTCTGCAACCACAGGCAAAACAAGGCGAGTATTTTCCCTTCTGAGAGGCAAGCAAGCTGCATTTTGAGATTTCCTGTTTTACAATTTGGCCTCCCAGACAACATTTCCAAAGCAAATGCTAAAACCGTCTCAAGTTAAGATATAAATAAATAAAGAGGAGTGACAGGACTCCCATGGGATATCCTGACTTATGCTACAGCAGAAAATAGTCTCTTAAATCTGAGCACGAAGTGGTTTGAAATAATTTACATGTGATCCATACCCTGTGACGTGCCTCTTATTTTTGGTTCTTGTTCTCTCAGGCATTTAGGAGATTTATGTGGGATTTCAGTGAGATTAACCATATGGACTCCCAGGAGTTCTGGATGTTGTCACAGGCCTGCCAAGGAATCTAAAGGTGAGGCCTGCTGCCACACCATGATGCTTAATGAGGACAAGATGGGATTTTAATTAATTTAGCTGATTCTTTGAGCGTTGCTGTGTTTTAGTCTTGAGTATGCACGTCTAGATTGAGAGCTGAGTTCCAGGAGAGACAGCAGCACTGTGGATTAGCACTTATTAGTCCAGTCTCACAGCAAGTAGAAAAGACTCAAGTCACTCTTCAAGTTGGTTTGAGGACCAGGAGAATAGTGATGAAGCTTCACTATCCACCTAAAGCACATGCTGCAGGCTCAGCAGAGGTAACAGGGTTCCCTGCCCTTCTCTGAAGGCAGCAGGGGAGGTTGGGCACCCTTTAATTCCGGGACTCCGAGGACGTCGGGCTGCGGACGGTTGACATCAGGTGGGATTTGTACGTCTTGCTCAGGCCGGTCATCCAGAACTTGAGAAGTTTGACATTGTCCTCCTCTGCAGCTCCCAGAATGCTCAGCAGTTTCTGGGTATCCTCCTTGGGTCTGCTGTCCACTTTAGTGAATTTGAAGAGGACTTTCACTTTACTGCAGGAACAAGAGATTCCTGTCATTATCAAATGGAGTCACGTGCCATCAAACAGGGAACAAGGAGGAACTGGAGCTTCTCTTGGCACCTACTGCAACTAAATCTTAATAACAGCTTCAACCAGTGTCTTACTGGAAGTGTTCTCATGCTTTGATGAAGGAGGGTGATTAGTTAGGGAGATAACTCATTTTCAGTAATGATGGGCATATTTCTAGTTTGGTTTTTTTCATTCTAGCAGAAAGTAGAACAATTAATTGTGACAACTTGGGAGACACATCCAGTGCCCATCTGCCTTCAGGTAAATTCACAAAGTCATGATGTTCCATGAATTATTTCACATGACTGACTGGTCTTCCTTTACAGCTACCTGCACCTCTGAAATGCAGGGCCTGAAGGCAGAACCTGGGCCTGTGTTTGCGTGTTACCTGTGCTGGGGTATGGCCACACTGACAGGCACAGAGGGATTTGCATATTTAATCCTCCTAAGCAAGGTGATGCAGACAGGTGTTGTCATGCAGGTAACCTACAGATGTGTGAACTGAAGCATAAAGGTTAAGAACTGCTGAAAGCCAAAAAGAGGGTTAGGACTAGAGTAGAAAATTCTTAACTCCTGACTTAATTTGTTCCTGTAAATCCAGCTACTGCTGAACTGCAGCAGAAGTGACCAAAGGGTGCCCTGAACTCTGCTGTTACTGTTCCAGGAGCAGCACCAAAGCTGCTGAAAGCAAAGCAGCTGTACTTACTTCATCCACTCCTCCTTCAGGCAAACAAGGCACTGATCCACAACATCCACAGAGAGGTTCTGGTTGGTCAGGGCAGCTTCGATCTTGTTCAAGATTGTTGGGCCAACTGCAGGAGCAGAAAAAGGGGGAAAGGGTGAGAAAGAGCACACACAAGCTAAAGGTTACTGCTTACACCTTTACTACTAATAATTGTTAAATATTTCCCCCAGTGATCTGCTGGGATTTCATTTCAATGGAAGAGATGCTAAAGATCATCCCATCAGAAAAACATCTGTTCCAAGAAACAACATGGAATTTAGGGACATCCAAACAGGTTCAGGGGCCTTTGTTTTTTCTTCAAACCCACTTTGAAATTCCTGCTTAGCTTTTGTTGTGCCCTTATCAAAAGATCATTAAGAACACAAGGTTATGAAAAATCCTTCATGCTTCTTTGTACAATATACAAACATACATATAAAAATATAAACCCTCAACTTATACTTGATTTAATGTTCCTCTTGTTAAGGGCAGTTCCAGGATACTTAGTGAAAAAAATAAACTAGCCACCCACCCAAGGCATTCCTGGACCACTTTTTGGAAGTCCCCAGGAGACTTTTTTCCCAATAGTCCATGGCCTAGTAAGTTTGATGCTGAGGTGGAGAAAAGACCTTCCAGTGACTGTTTTTGTCAAGATGTTTCTGGACATGCCTCTGACTGGATGGAAAATAAACTGGTGTATTTATACATGTGGGGTCAACAACAGGAAGAGCACCATGGAGAGAGCAAGTCTCTGCTTTGCATCTCTGTCTTCAGGGACAGACAGGAAGGATCTTCCATGTCTTTTGAGACACTTAGTGAGGCAAATTCATCTAAATTAAGACTTCCCAGAAAAAACAAGACTGAAGGACCTGACTCAAATCACCTCTAGGTGCAAGTGTTCAACTGCTGGAAGGAAGTAGGTAAAATTCAATTAAAAAGTCTCTATCAGTCATATTTGGCTACCAAGTGGAACATGGAAAATTAGTGATGTCATGGTCCTTACAAGTTAGTCTTACTCAAAATAAACACACAAGTATTTCAAGATTGAAAGTGTTCACTGTGGGTTACAGAATTTCCCTACAATTTTTCTTACACCTATGTTACAGAATCCATTTCTCATTTATGAAAATTAATAGGCAAAATGCTGATCTGGTAGAGCAAATCTTCTATAATTGAACAATCTGTGGTGAACCTCACCTCAAACAGCTAAACCCCAGCTGAATATTGACCTGGATTCTACTCAAACCTCCTGAAGGGCCAGTACATGAAAACCAGTTAAAGATCAGGATGTTCTTTCAATCTCAGGGACAGAGGTTTCTGCTTCCAAATCACCCACCTCGATCTGCTGCAACGGGGCTCCCACTGGTGACAACAAACTCGTACTTGTTGAGGGACTGCTCATCATCAAACAGCGTTGGGTAGAGGCTGGAGCGGGTGGCAGCACGGACTTCCACGAGGACTGCAAACTCTGGAGCAACAAAAGCCCAAAAGAGCATGAGCTGTGCTAGCCCAGACTCCAAAACACAGCAACAGACCTTGCTATGGTCAGTGCCTAGAAAAGGTGTCACATCTTCCAGTCACTGACCAGGCAAAGACACGGGGAAAACAAAATGAAGTGGTTCGGGCTTTATTTCATGCAGCCAATTCTTATTAAAAAAAATTAAAAAAAATCTAGTGTCCTTTAACAGGACACGACAGGGAGGGGAGAGGGTTCTGCAGCAGGCACTTACCAGATGACAGGATGTGGGGTGGGATCTGGACGTGTGGGCTCAGGCCCAGGAAGTTGCAGCGATAGGCCTCCTCATACTGCTCGCTGTAGGGGATGATGCGCACGCAGCCGACGGGCAGCATCGTCTGCAGGGGGAGAAACCAGCCAAGAGAAACTCTGCAATGAAACAAGTAAATGCAATTCCTCCCCTGATTTCCAGGGCTAACCAAGACCTGCTGGGGCAGATGATCCTGATTTGAGGGATCAAAGTTACCTACTCAGCTTGAGAGCCCCTGCAGTCCTGCTGAGGACAAGCAGGATATCCAAATGTTGAGGGGATTTTGTTTTGTGCATGTTTTTGGGGGTTTTTTGGTTGTTGTTTTTTCAAAGCCACGTAATTTAGAACACTGTCTTCACAAGATTACATGTCAGGGGCAGATGATTATAAGGGCTGGAGTAGTAGAGAAATACATGTAAAAATATGCAGCCAAGAAACAAAGGAAAAGGTTTCTACCCGTAGGACATCAAAGGCAGACTGGACAAGATCCATATCCCGAGCTTTCCAGATGACCTGGTTCCCCATCAGAACATGCCAGGCCAGCATTCGGAATGCTGATGCCCCAAGAACCTGGGGAAAAAACCAAAAACTCTAAACTATTCTGCATTGGTTATGAAAATGAGTGAAATGTCTAGTTTGCCCTGTTAAAAACATGAGTGACAGGTAGGAAAATGGCTAGACATGAACAGCAGGAATGGACATGGAAATTTAACACATGAACCTTGGGCACATGAACCTTCCCCCTCAGCCAGGTCACTGGGAGCACAGGAGAAAAGCAAGAGCCGTACAGAATAATTTATTCCATTTGTAAATTATTTTTCCCTCTGAAACACTTTTTTTTTTTTTTTTTTTTAAAGCAAATATTATTTGGCTTTGAAGATGCTGCACAATCTCTGTATTAAATTACTGTCACTGCTCTTGGGAAGAAGAGAAGTGCAGAATTTGAGAGAAATCATCTGACCCCACTCCACATGACTGATGATCACCAGAGGCCCACGTGAGGAAGGGAGTGTGCCCAGAGATTGCAGCTCACATCATGTTCCTGGCTGGGCAGGCACTGCGCTGAACACAGCACCAGGGAATGTGCTGACTGAAGGAAATAAATGTATCTTTAAAAAAAACCAAACACACTATCAGGAGGAAAGAGCTTGTGAACTCTGCAGCCCTTCTTACCTGTCTCATGTGCCTGAGAGAGCGAAAGACAGACAACCTCCTGTGAGCTACGTTCCAGCTGTTGCAATCTGGCATCAGAGATGGTTCAGGGGAGCTTTTGGACAGCTCCTGCCCTTCCACAACATCTGGCTGGGAAGAAGGCTTCTCTTCTTCCTCAGAACCATCCCAGCCTTCTGACTCTTCTTTCAGATCTAGCAAAAAAAAAAAAAAAGAAAAAAAAAAGAAAAAGGCAGATTGGTCATAAAAAATTGTTGCTCTCTAGGAACGGAAGCTGGAAAGTGCTCACGTGCTGCAGCCATGTGGTTTTGGGTGTATGTGGGAAGAGAGAGCTCAGAACACAGTAACTGAAAGTACTGGCAGCAGCAGAGACACACCTAAGTGTTAATTCAGATAAAAAATAACTCCTGAAGGGTGAAGAGGGAATTTTCACCTTCATCTTTCAGAACAGAAAGTCACATTTTTTTGATCAGCTATGTTCTCTAGTCTTTTTTTAAAGGCTATGTACAAAGCTTTGTAGAGTCTAGTCTACATGCTTAATAAAATGATTCAAGGCAGGAAAAAAACCCCCAAACTATGATCCTTTACTTTTATAAAGTTTGTAGAAAAAGAAATCTGTACGTTGTGACTGCAAATTCTTCTGGCTGTAGAGATTCACTGGGAGGGCCAGCCCAGGCACAGAGAATAATCTTGATGATGCAACACTGCTGCTCAAGTGACAAACACCACGTGCAGAGAACCTTTGAGGTGCCTGGATTTCTCATTGTTGTCAGAGCCATCTCCAGATAGGAGAGTGCATCAGCTGCTGCAGAGACTACCAGGAAGGTAAAGCTGATGAGCAATGGCTGTGCTTGAGATGCTGATCAAAGGACTCAGTGTTTCATCACCTAAAGCATTCTCAGAGGGTCTTTGCAGCTCTGGAAACCTCTGTCTCACCTGCAAGTTTTTCCATCTGAACTAGGGTGTCTTCTGTGGGTGCTCCCTCCAGAAGCTTCTCTGTAAGCCGGCTACCACAAGCCTTCAGAAGCCTGGAGACATTGAAAGGAAGAGAAGCAGAGTCATGCAGCTTGCCAGGTGCAAAAATCCAGTAAGAAACTTGATGGCATGATGTCAAACAAAACATCTAACCACTTTGTGCTACCTTCTAGCACATCCCTGTGCTTTCCTCAGCGTGGGACTATCAGCTCATCTTACAATCCCTGCCAGGCAAAGTCACCCAGATCCCAGCATTCTGCAATTTCTTTGTGCAGCATGCTTATCCCCCATCCAAATCACATGCCAGTGTTGCAACTCTCCCTGTGGCATCTTTCCAGGGAAGTTTAATGAGCCAGTCAGGCACTGGAGCCACTGGATTCTCTCAGAGCCCAATGGCTGCACCTCCCATGCTGCTGCTCCCAGCACAGGGGCACTCCCAGGTGAACCACCATGGTCTGTCACGTGTGAATTCGAGGTGCAACACACTGAGGGTAGGAGCATCTTTTATTCCCTTCTTCCACACTACAAAACATTTCCATCTGCACAGCCATGGCTTCTATTAGCTGCCACATTAGTTTTACTTCACAGAAAAAAGTGGTTTTTTGTCCTAAAGACAATCAGTGTTGGCTCCTTCCAACTCAGACATTACTTAGCAAAGTCTAAGTATTACCTCAAAAAAAAAAAGTACCCAAACACTGAAATCACATTCCCAGACTTTCAGGATATGGCAGCATCCCCCTGAGGAAGGAGGTGCAGAAGCTGAGAGCAGCAGAGGCATTACCAGGCAAAGGAGGTGTGCAGGCAGGCCCAGAGGTTCTCGTCGTTGGTCAGGGATGTCAGGGAGCGCGCGGCGTTCCCGTTGCGCTGGTGCAGGAAGGGGGTGAAGGCCGTGTTCATGCGCTGGGCACGCTGGGGGCACCCAAACTGCTCTGCCTCAAACACCTGCACGCACAGCAGGGCACTGTCACACACTGAGCAGATTCAGTGTTTGCACAGAGCTCAGGCAAAAAGCCACAATGAAAATACCAAAGGGTGCATCACACACATTCATCCAGTCATGGGAGAACAGAGAGAAGAGATATCTTATTCCTAGATGGACTAGAACGATCACTTGTGCTCCAAAATCATTGTCCTTCCCAGATTTACTTATATTTATAACAAAGCTGTTGTCTATGAGGCCTGTTAAAAGCCCTGAGTGCTTCAAATGACAGAAACATCCTTTTCCTTCCCTCCTACATCCCCAGACACAGAATCCTGGCATGGTTTAGGTTGGAAAGATCAACTTCTTCCAAACCCCCCTGCCACAGGCACCTGCCACCTTCTATGAGACCAGGATGCTCCAAGCCCTGTCCAACCTGGATGTGAATACTTCCAGGGATAGGGATGCACACCATCCTCCTGGGCCTTGTGTCAATCTTAATGACCACCCTGGCATGAGCTGGAACACCTTTTGACTCAGGTGTCAATCAGGGATCATGATTGAGACGCTGACATTGAGTCAGAGGGACTCTGTGCACTGACCCACCTTCAGTGCTTTGCCCTGGAGCTCATCAATGATGCCTCTGATTTTTCCCAACAAGAAAGGCCAGGAGTTGATGAGGTAAATCCGGTCCATCATGATGGTGATGATGCTGTACCAGCGCTGGAAACCTCGGGCCAGGCTGTCTTTGATAAAGAAGGTGTGGCTGAACACAAAACCATGCTGTTCATCTCCGAAAAAAATGGGGCCCTCACGTCCTGGGCAGACCTGAAGGGAAGGGACACACACACCAAAGTCATTAAACACATCACAGAGTAACCAACTAAACAGCTTCCTGCACTTTAACATCCACTTAGTGAATAAATGAAGCCTTTTTACACTGCTATCCCAAAAGCGTCATCAAACAGCCCTCCAGAGGTATCCTACAAACACTCTAAATCCTTCAATTTAACTGTATTTTAAGAATTCATCTCCATTCAACTACAATACTGAGAATCCAGAAGGAATTTTGCTGATCCTGACACACAAATGCTCATTAATCTGCAAGGTTTTTCCCTCATGTCTGTTTGAGGATGAACATCAATGGTCTACAAAGGGCACTCAACGTCACATTCAGAGGTTTTTACAAAAAACAGGTTATCTTACAATGACAAATAATAAGCATAAGGAACAAAACCAAGAAGGGAATATTTTTAGCCTCACAAGGTGAGAGGAAGGAACCCTTGAGGTCATCAAAGATCAAGCTTAAAAAATACCACCACTCCTGGAAAAAAAACAGACTTCTGTGCCTGTCTTTCCCCCTGGTTCCCTCCATGTTTCAATCTGCACAGAGCAGCCAGGCTGAGCAGTGGAATATCTTGGATTTGAAGTGATCCAGGAGCCACAAACAGCATTTCCCTGTCCCCCAAGGCAGGTACCTCACAGCTGAGGCTGCGGACGCAGGCCTGGCGCACGATGCTGAACAGCTGGGGGTGGTTTGGGTGCTGGTGGCTGACGTACTTGATGGAGGTTTCTTTGTCGTGGCTGACGTACCCCGGGTGTCCTCCTGCAAGAGAGCGGCAGCCCTGAAGGCAGAAAAGCAAATCCAGCCATAAATGAGCATGCAGTTATCTCAGCTTTCCAAAGTGCTCTGACTGTTCACTCCAAAACACCATAAAATGTTATTTACACACACAAAACTCAGAAGGCAAGGAAGGTGAGTTAGGGTCAGGAATTGAACTCAGCTCCTCACACAAAACTCTGAAATACTTCCTCTGCTCTTGTGCTCATTTTCCACTATTTAATTTCGCTGTGAACTTGGTGCTGGCTCTACAGCTGGTAAAGTTCAGTTAAAGCAGCTGTGAAACCCACTGGCCAAACTGGCCACAACTGAAGGGAAAGTAAATAATAAATATGTCAGAGGCAGTACAGAAGACAAGTATGAGGATCATGGAATGGTTTGGGTTGGAAGGGACCTTAAAGATCACATCATTCCACCCCCTGCTAAGGGCAGGGCCACCTTCCACTATCCCAGGTTGCTCCAAGCCCTGTCCAACCTGGCCTTGGACACTTCCAGGGATCCAGGGGCAGCCACAGCTTCTCTGAGCAACCTGTGCCAGGGCCTCCTCACCCTGACAAAGAACAATTTCTTTAGAATATCTAACTTAAATTTCCCAACACACTACTCCTTGTTCTATCACTGATGAAGGGACCCCCTCTGGATTCCCTGCAGGCCCCTTCAAACACTGAAAGGTCGCTGCGAGGTCTCCACACAAACTTCTGTTCTCCAGGCTGAACAGCTCTGAATGACTGTTCAGAGAACATACATTTTTCCTATTGCTTTAATTGTTTTTGCTTTTCTTTTTTTGTTTTCTAACCAATACTGCTCTTAAAATTACTATTAATAAATGTTCTGACCTAATCTAACAAAGTAAACACTCCTGGAGGATGAGGAAAGCATTTCTCAGCCACAAGAGAAGCATAAGTCACAGAGCTTAAAGAGACCTCAAGGTCCTATCAACAACAGCTCCTTCATCCTCTTGTCATGGATCATTAGGATTAGAGTTAGGGCTAGCTTGCAGTTTATGAGGACTTGGAGATCTTGTGGCACTGACACGTACAAAACAAGCGCTGTTCACATTTTTATTTGTCTCTAAACAATTCAATTTGCATCAGAGAATCCCAGAGCCCATTAGCCCAAGCCAAGGACACCGATGCCCACACGCAGATTTTCACACTTGCCTCACACATGTCCGATTTCTTTGGCCCTGGGCTGCTGGAGTCGGCGCTGGCCCCTTCAGCGGGGCTGTGCGAGCGGATCCGGCTGCTCATCTGAATCCCACCTTCCTCCTCTTCCGCCTGCTCGCTCTGCCCGGTGATGTCCCCGCTGCCGGCGCCCTGCGGGAGCGGCGAGTGCAGCACCTCGGTGCAGAACAGGGTGCGAGGGCCGTGGAGCTCACAGAAATGGCACAGGGCAACGATGGCGTTCATAGTGAGGGCTCAGCACTCCCGCCACGCCTCCTGCAGCCCGGGACAGACCACACAGGATATCACCGCATCTCTCAGGCCTCACTGGAGCCTGTTCTGCTCTGCATCCCACGGCAGCAGCTGGCCTCAGGCTCAGCATGAGACCTCCAAGACTACTGAGTCCAACCTGTGAGTGATTCCCACCTTGCCACCCAGACCAGAGCACCGAGTGCCATGTCCAGCCGCTCCATAAACACCTCCCTGGGCATTCCACTGATCCAGGACCAACCTTCTGTTTGCTGATGGGATGGCCTTGAGCAACGCAAGCTGCCAGGCCCAGATCCTGGCTGCTGAGCCAGGCCACCTCAGGCCCCACGGGGGTGTATGGGGCTGGACCCATCCCTCATGCCCAGATACCTCCAGTCTTACAGGGACAGGTTCAGGGAATCCCAGATTGGTTTGTGTTGAGGGGACCTTGAAAATCATCCAGTGCAACCTCCTCCCATAGGCAGATACACGTTCTTGGTTGCTCCAAGCCCCATCCAACCTGGCCTTGGACACTTCCAGGGATGGGGCAGCCACAGCTTCTCTGGACACAACCTGTGCCAGGGCCTCACCACCCTCACAGGGTAAATTTCTTCCCAATATCCCATCTAACCCTGCTGTCAGTTTGAAGCCGTTCCCCCTTCTCCTGTCATTCCAGACCCCTGTAAATAGTCTTGTTCCATCTTCCCTTAAGTTCCATTTAGGTATTGGAAGGCCACAATTAGGTCACACCGAAGCCTCCTCCTTTCTAGGCTGAACAATCCCAATTCTCCCTGCCCTTCCTCAAAGGACAGGTGCTCCTCCCCTCTGATCAACTTGGTGGCCTCCTCCGGATCAAGGCTGAGGTCGCACAGACCTCAATGTTCGGAGCCTCAGGCCGGAACGGGCCGGCCCTGCTGAGCGCCCACGGAACCGAACGCCTCAGGCCCTGTCGGACCCGGGCCGGCCTGTCCCGCCGGGCCCAGTGTCCGGTTTCCCGTGTCCGATCACCCCCGCGCAGCCCCGGTTCCCCGTACCCGGAGCCCCCGCTCACCGCGGCTGCCCCGGCCCGTCCCGTGTCCGCGGGCGCCTGACACCGACTGACCCACGGCCCGTACCACCCCCACCGCCAGCTGGGGGGGGAACAGGGGCAGACAGCTCCCCACCCGCGCGCCCACGGCCGCCGCGGAGAAGCGAGAAAATGGAGAAGAAGGTAGAAGAGAGAGAGCTGAGAAGCCCGTTCGTACCGCGGGGCTGAGCTGGCCGTCCCGCCGCTCTACCGGGGAGTAGCCACCCCCCCGGCTGCCACAGTGGCTCGGCCCAGGGCCGCCCTGTCCACAGGGGCCGGGCGGAGCCATTACCTCACGGAAGGGGGGACATGAGGAGGTCTTGAAGGCGCCTTCTCCTCTCCCGCGCTACACTTGCCCCGCTGTCACAGCGCAGAGCAGGAACCGTGGTGTCCGATCACCGGAAACACCGGAAGGGACGAGCGGCAAACAGCGACCCGGGCAGGGCCGTACCGGGAGCGGGCCGCGCTCCCCCCGCGGGGTGGTACGGGCCGCACGGTGGGTCATGTGACCCGGGGGCTCTGGGAGGGGTCCCGGGGTGGCCGCGGGCGGAGCCCCCGAGGAGCCGAGGTCGGGACCGGGACAGAGAACGGGACCGGGACCGGGGCCAGGCCGGAGTCTGCCGCGTTAACAAGCTTCGGCGTCTGCTGCCGCAGAGCCCCTTCCCGGGACTTCCCCTCGCCTCAGGGCGGTGCCGTGTTCTGCAGGCTCGGCGCGACTTCTCCATTGGAGGATCAGCACCCACCGTTTGTCTGAATTCCTTAAAGTGCTTAGAATGTAAGATTATGGCAGATGAAGGTTTCGAAGTATTGTCGTTCCCGATTTATAAAGCAGCTCTACGGTGGTGTTTACACAGGTACAGCCCGGGAGGGGCAGGGGAGCAAACGCCCAAGTTAAACCTGTTCAGGCTCTTCATTTCCATTAAATTACTCCTGTTTTTCTTCAGGATATCAAGTATTAAAGGATTATTTACCTCTAGGAATCTATGATGGAAAATTAAACCAAATTCCATGTGAACTACTAGGCTTCAAAATAATAAAGTACTAGATTCCTCCCTGCCCCTTACAGAGTTTTAAATATCTGAATCTGAACAAAAGTAGTAAGCTTTCAAGAAGACAACAGCATAGATTACTCAGCTGAGTAAAACTTGTACTTTAGTCCCAAGAAAGACCAGCTATTGCTGATACCATTACAAGACACACCTCTGAATCCAAGCAGCCACATATGGACTAATAATTATGTATTATTAAAACAATAGGCAGATGGTCAGCAAGATGGATTATTACAGAAACACAGAGCTCAGACGCAAATCCCAGAATGGTTTGGATTGGAAGGACCTTATGGACCATCCCATTCCAAGCCCCTGCCATGGGCAGGGACATCTTCACTAGACCAGGTTGCTCAGAATAAAAATATTCCATCCAAAATCCCAAAGCCCATCTCAGACAAGGACCTGCAGCAGCACTTCTCAAGAAAGACACTAAAAATATATTCTTTCTACTCAGAATTGCTTGGGAGAGCTCTGGGAAGCCACCAGCAGGGCTTGAACACTGCTTGAGCAGAGGGCACTGCCACAGCCTCCTCCCCAGTCAGCCAAAATCACCTTCTGAAAAGCAACCAGAACAAGAGAACCCCCCCCCCCCCCCCCCCCCACAAAAAAAAAAACCACCTAAGGAAACCCCAAATACAAAAGACCTGCAATCTCATTTAAGACAAACTAAGAACGACTCATTTGTTATTTTTATTTTCCAATAGTACATTTAAACAGCTTCTCAGGACTATCTCCGGGGCCAGCGTGGCCACGTGGAGAACATTTCCTAGGTTATACAGATGGCCTATGACAACACAAACACGGGGCTGTGGCTGTGCTGTGGGACACACAGGGAAGTTGTGGAGAAGGAGGCAGCTGGAGTTGTGCCATGGAGAGATGGCTCAGCACAGGTCACGCTCTGGGGCTCCTCAGTGGCACAAAAACAGGAGTGGGGGTTGAGCACAAACAGCTTCCAACCGTTCCTTCTCAGGAACATTTCAAAATCTCCCAGTGACTGGCCTAGAGACCCCTCCTGTGGCTATGAACTGCAGCTGCACATCTAACGCTGCCTTCAGAAGTGCATTTTGTGTCTTTGCTAATTAAAATGCATCAAAATTGGAGTCAGATATCAAAGCATGCACTCAGTATTCCCTAGACACATCCTGTGACTCTGTATGATGGGAAGGAACAGCCACAGGACCTCTGAGAGTCCAAGCCGGGAGCAGCACAGTACGCAGTGTTCCTAGATTTGAGCAGAAGTCCTGCAGTAAATACAAATTAAAACCAGAAAGCCCAAGTGTTCTCAAAGCCTCTCAGCTGACCACAGCCCAGGCAATTAGTTCCAAGACCTGGAAGGAGCTGCTTCATTAAAAATCTGACTTAATATCAGCGCTATCTCAAGACATGCAGATGCCAGACCATGTGTGTTTATCAAACTAGGACTTAAAAGCCCTTCCCTGGAGCACTTTTGGTGAATGCTTTATCTACTGATTCTACAGGTAGGACCTGACTTTGAATTTCTAACAGAATTCAGACATTAACAGCACAACTATTCACGCCAGAAAAGGAACCTCAGCAGTTCTCTAACTTTAAAAGCATTTGCCCTCTTAAAAATCAGATATATAATGGAATATATCACTTGAAAGTATTACACAGCTATTTTTGCCATCCTTTTGATGTGAGCATGGATTTATCTACTTTAGGCAAGAAAAAAGAGAAAAACCTAGAGCTATTTGTCAGCTGCATAGATTACTTTGCTTCTAATTCCACAGCTGGAAAACCATCCTGTAGCTCTCGGCAGGTAAATCCACATTCACTAATAGGAACTAGTGTAAAAATGGACATTCCTGGGTTTTTTCCAACTCCATGGCAGCAACCTGAATACAATCCCCTGGCAAGGGAGCCACTGGCAAGGAGAGTTGAGCCAGGCACATTTCTGGATGGGTGGGGTTTGGGGTCAGTTGTTTGCAGTCCCTTCTGTGAGTGCCACACGTGGTTTTAACAACCACCCTGTTTTGGGCTCACTAATTATTCATTTAACACTTCCATGGGACCAGAGGGGAAAATGGTGTGTGTTCAGCATTAAAATCACGGCAGGATTAATTAGAATAAAAACCTTCAAAATCATAGATCTCTTCTATTTACAAGATTTATAAGGTGGGTTATGAAAAACCCCAAGATTTTGCTTAAAGATCAGATATAAAGTTGTCCCAATGGAATTCTCTCTGGCACAAAGTGATGACCTGTTCACACTATGGGCTTCCATGAGTTCAAAACTAAACTGCTATTTTAAACTTTCAAAAATATCCTCCACCACCAACCACAACCTGGGACACCTCTTTTCACCAGAAAGCAGCACCCTGCTGTCACAGAGGCTCTGCTAGACTTGCAACACCAGTTTGAAGTGAAAACCCCAACACTTCCGTATCAGCACTGGAAGCACAAATGGAATATTTTCAACCACAGGTGACCTTAATACACATAAATTTCACACAGCAAAAGTCAGGAATGTTCAGCTCCCACCTGGAAACAAGCTGGCAGGGTAGCAGGAGCAAGCAGCTCCTGGTCAGGTGTTTCAGTAGGAAGCAGTGGCTGCTGAGATTCTGTTTTTCTGACTTAATGACAGGTTTATTTCTGCCTGACAGGAAGGTGTTTGAACAGTGAGAATCCTCAGGTACACGAGAACGACAGAAAATTAAACAGCCTGTTGATTTAAGGGGTGAAGCACTTTAAAGAATCCAATAAGAAAGTTTAAAATAGTAAATTAAAAACCAGGTACCATTCCAACACATTATATCTGAATAAAATCCTGCATTTTGATAGCTGTATAGAATTCTATTTATGTTCCATTCAGAAATACTGGTTTCCACCAAAGAAACTATCAGCCTGTTGAATGCCTTCATGCCAGTTGCACAGGAACAAACATTTAAATTTCTTTCAGTATAAACAACTTCCTATCTAGAATCCTCCAGAACATCAACGTTTTCCAAATATCCTTTCGTTTAGATCTAATAAGTTTCATCTAAGAGCAAATAATATTAGCAGATATTTTGTACCAGAAACTTAAAATCATAAACAGCTGTCATGTATGTTTTCCATATACGATTCCTACTTTGCAGCAAACTTCCTTACAAGGACATGTTGATATCCTCATCCTTTTGGGAAGAACAGTTCTTATTTCCTCATTTAACAGACAGCACCAGCTACATTGGGCACATGAAAATTCTCGACATTATGATTTGCTTGAACTCCACCCCTCTGCCCCCACCACACATACGATAAATCTGCACTTTGAGCCAACTTTAAATACAGAATAATGAACCAATAATTATCTTGTAAGTGAACCAACACTAGTTTGTGTTCTTCCCTGAATAACACTTTTTTTTTTTGCAGAAGAGAAGGACTGCTACAGAAACACGGCAACATTCAAACCCTTTAAAACAAAAGGTAGATTATTTAATGCATTAACAATGTTAATCTGAAGATAAATAAATCCACAACAGACTTTCAAGTTTCTTTTGAGATTTCCTTTTTCTTTGCAGAGAATATTTCTGATATTATACAGTACTGAGAGGGTGTTCTTTTATTTTCTTAATGTCCAGGTGAAAAGCAAAGCTCAGTTCTCTCTGCCCTCTTCGTGGAACTCCTCAATGCCCTGTTCCAGGCGTGATTCTTTCATAAGCTTTTACTTGAAAGCGGAGTGGTGAGCAACATTAATTTCAAGAATAACTGGATGGTTTGGTCCCTGAGTCATCTTCTTGAGAGCCCATACTCTGAAAGGGAGAGAGTTAGTTCTGTTCAGAAACACGTCTGCAGGCTTGAGAAAGACAGGTCTTTGAAGTGAACAGGCAGGAAAATAAAGTGCCTATGAAATAGCATGCACTTAATTTTCTGGTTGAAATCACTGCAGGATTAGTTAGGAAAAAAACCCTTCAAAAATAATAAATTATCTTCATGTGTCATGATGTTTATACATGTATTATTAATAATGTATAATAACAACACTGTAAATACTGACATTCTGTACAACAAACTGCACTGAATGAATCTCTTATATACTCATACAAGACATTAAATCCATTACCTTCTGCACAAACTGAGGGTTCACAGTGATCTCTTGATCCATGGCTTTCAGTCGTTCATCAAGCTCTATACATTTCAGCATCTTAAAAATATGGAATTGATTACTTTGTCCAGCTTGTACCTGATCTTCAAGACATTTCATGGCTGTGCCATGTAGAACAAAGAACTTCTGCCACCACTAAAGTCCCACATCAAAATGTTCTCATCCCTCACCTCCCAAACAAAAGTGTCAGATTATTTTTTATTCCCTTCATTTGATCCATGCCTTTCCAACAACCCTTTTTTAGGCCATTGATAGCCAGTCTCATGAGGCTCAACCACCTTAACCTACAGGCAGTTTATTGAGAGCCAGTGGAAGTGATCCTTGAAGTTTAAAACCCTAAAAACAATTTTTCCAGTCCATTCAAGGATCTTCCCATCACCAACTGCAAGCAGTCAGTCTGCTGAAACAGCTCAAGCTGTGCAGGATGTAACAGGGAACACATTGACAGAGAGTATTAATCTAAAACCCATGAAAATACTGTGAAATAGTCAAATAGTGATTTCAGTCCTCACTCTCTAAGTTACTACATTGGCTTCTGCCAGCAGCTCTCTGATTAGACTAAGGTTCTTTGGTAAGAATTCCAAAAGCAGTAAAAGATTTACCTCCTGATCAATGTTATGAAGCATAGCTGGATTGTTATATTTTTCAGGATTATCATGGAAACAGACCATACCATCTTTCTGATTAATACTTGCAAAGATTTCACCATCTTCTATCTGAAATGACAGAGGGTTTAACAGAAGTTATCACCAACAACAGAATTTTAGGTAACTACAACACACAGACTCTGTGGAATTGTCTTTAACTTGGTTGCTTTCATTTCCCACAGGTTCCCAAAACCACAATTCATGCCTTATCTTACATGGAGAACAGCTTTTTAGTTTTTTTGAGAACTGTCTCAACAGCACAGCAGACTGCTAGCATTTCCTCCATCCTGAAAAAGAACTGCTCAGGATGTGTACTTCCAATCCAAACACTAATTTTGGGACAGTTTAACCAAGTCAGAGGTCTTACCATGTGGAGGACGTATTTTTCTGCTTCTTGGGGCCCTGACAGCTGCACTCGACTCGCCATGTCTTGTAATGACAATGTTAAAAACGTCTGAAATTTAGAAAGTTTTTAAGTGTTAGAACTGGTTGTTTAAGATTTTCTTGTGGATGCATCCTGACCTATGTAACCTGACTGTGGAAATCTGATGGGAAGGAACAAGTGGAACACACAATTATTAAAGGGCTCATGAGAGTGAGTCAGTTATTCCTCCAGACATTAATTTGTTACACTGAGCACGTATGGAGTCATTACTCATTCCTGCAATTTCATTTTACACCAGGAAGTCCTGAGCATATCCAACCTCTTTTTCTCAACTTTTTACACAAAAAAAGGTGATTCTCCACCCCTTGAATTTCCCTCAAGAGATGGATATATAAAGCTCCTTATGAGATTTTTTTTCTACTGCAACAAGTATCATCTGAGCTTGCCAAAAAAACTGCTTTCCTCAATCACCTTTCAGGACTAATCTGATCTCTCAGCTGAAGGAGCAAATCACTTCAGTGCTTGTTTTTGCTTTTATTTCAGACACTTCTAAAATCTGTCCTATTCACTCACTCTTTTCTAATGAAGTGGCCTGTAAAGTTCAGTTTTCTCATTTTTTGAATAGGGATGAAGGTCACTGGGTTGCAGCACTCACTTTTTTGATTATCTACAAAAACCTCACAGGCAAACCCCCCTGACAGACAGATTGAATCACCTTTTAAATAATGCATAAGCAGCCAACTGATTTGTTTTCCTTTACAGGGCATTCTAGTCTCCTTTGTTTCAGACACAAATCTCAGTTTTAGTAATTTCTCTGCCACATTACTATGTTATCATTTAGCTCTAAATTGAATATATTTCAGAAATAGACTCTTAAGAGGAAAACTGCTCAGTTTCTCTTACCTTGGTTAGCCTCTGAATATTCTTTTTGTAGAGAGATGACAAGCATTGCTTAACCAGCCCCATATTGTTATCTCTTGTGAAAGTTTCACTGTGTTTGTTCACCAGATTTCGAAGCTCCGAGGGTTTATTGGTTGAATAAACTTGCGCTAATTCATGGTAAGCATTGCTAAGAGGCTGCAATTAGAAAAATGAGAACTCTTCTTAAAGAACACAGTGTTCATCCAGCCTCACAAAATCTATTCAGTGCTCCAACATTAAAAGCCATGCAGGCATTGAAATGAATTTAAGTAGCTTGGGCATTTCTCATAAAAAAACGGGGTGTCCATACATGGCTTTATGTCAATGACAGACCCTCATACACTAAATCTGTACACTGCAGTGTAACATTTAATAAACATCATTCCAGCACCTCTGTGTGACAGTTTTACTTACAGCAGTGTGAAAAAACTCCCTCAACTGACCAGCTGAGTTTGAGGTAAGTATTGCCAGTTAACTGCCAGTTCATTATATTTGTTCTGCCTTCTAAGACATCCATCCTTAACCACACCGGGTGCCAGCATTGACAGCAGAGACTCAGAGGGTGAAACCAGTTCACCTAAACTACCTTAAAATGTTTTGAGCTTGTTTATCAAGTCTCTGAAGTTAGAAGAATTTTGGAACTCTCTAGAATTTTGCTCACATACTCGGTGTTAAATAAGAACTAACTTTTAGAAGTGTGTTACTTAGGATGAGAACTCTCTCAGTGGCAGTTTTGTCTCCCACCCTACACCTCCTAATCTGAATGCTTACAGACTCCAAACTCGCAGTTTTTTCAGAAGCTTTTATTCTTTAAAAAGCTTGGGTTTGGGAATAAACTGTTTACCATTTTGTGCTTCAGTCAGATGAAGTTACAGGTCAAATCTTTTCATAATGACACTGCAGCTTGAAAGCCAATTGAAATCTGAGTATTTTTTAAGGTCTAACATAAAAAGCTATAAGGGAATGTGCAGTATCAGCGAAAGGAATATTGATTAGTACTATTCAACACTGAAGTTTTCCCAGATTTTAAAAACCTGTATCACTGTCATCACATAACCTTAAAATTGTTTGGGTTGGAAGGGATCTTCAAGTTCATCTCACTCCAAACCTCTGCCATGGAAAGGGACACCTTCCACTGTTACACATTTACAAATACAGATTTACTGCTCTATTATTTAGATGCATTTGCAATACTTACCTTAATGAATCTACCAACTATCTGGGAAGTGTATTTTGGTAGCTGCTGAACTTTACCAAGTAGTATCAAAGAAACTAGGATATACTTTTTATATGATTCCAACATAATATGACTGACTGCCATGGCTGGAGTAGTTATTGCCTAAGCAAGAGAGAAAGAAATGGAACAGAAATTTAGTCTGCTTACTGGTAGATCCTGGTAGCTGCTGCATGAGCAAAAAACTCAATTTCAAGCTGCATGCAGAAAGGATACAGTGACATATGAAATTCTCCTTTGAGCACTGAAGCTTAACTAACTTCTGTCAAAATTAATTATCCAGACATACGCAAAAAAAGGAGAAATTTTATACAAGCTACTCAAAACATATCATGTTACAATGGTGCCTGTCTTAAAACAGACCTGCTCAGATAGATTCAAAACTTCCTTCCTTGGACTGTATCTAAAGTTGCACCAGAAATCACCTGTAGCTACTTGTGAACCTGGACTTACACAGACCCTCAAAGAGGTTTTATAAAGCTGTTACATTATCAGAGGTCTGCAGAACACAGAAAAGGGATTTTAGTTCACTGTGATACTGGAACTACTCAAGAGCTGACCCTCATTTACAAAAAAGAAAAATGCTGCACCAATTTGTTTTTGCACATTTCACAGCATTTCCCTCATACACAAAGTTTTCCCAATTTTACTGTTTTTATTTCTTTCCCAGATAAAGGAAAACCAGCAAATATTACAACAGCCTTAAATAAGCAAAACTCCTCTCATTGAAGTAGCAAAGGTCTTAGAAAAACCACTAGATGATTTTTTAAGGACACACAACCGTGTGCCAGTCCGTGACCTGTTTCTGTGCTGCAGTTTTAAGCAGGCAGCTGAAAAATATTTATAGTGAGATAAATTTAACATCACCCTTTGAGCTGCACAGCTTTATGGTGCAATGAGGCTGAGAGACTTTCTTAAAGGAAAACACCTCCAAAGACAGTTTTGCTTGTACCAGTTCAAAAATGCTGTGTTTTCTCAGCACTGTTACACATCATCTTTTGCCTTCCCAGACATCACACTTCAGATTTATAATTTCATTTCAAGTTACCTGTTCATAAAAGTAGAGTGCTCTTTCAAAGTTCTTTAGCCCAGTGTATATCATCCCACCATAGTAGTAGTAACATAAAAAGTGCTTCGCATCATATGCCCCATTCTCTTTACAAATATCCATCATGTCCACATCTAGATACGGGAGGGCAGGTTTAAAGCATTTTGCTAACAAACAGAGCTACAAGAAAATAAATCAAGTTTTCATAAATTAGCCATTTCCGTTCAAGTTTCCATGAGAAGGAATTGAAACTAAATTAATTAGTACTACTGCATAAATATCACTCTCCCACAAGTTAAAAAACAGAGCATGTCAGTAGTGGAGTAACACAGGGTGAAAATCTTTAACACAGATTATGAACTGTTATAAAATTAAAGAAGAAATTAAACTCTGACAAATCTGTTTGAAACTCCAGGACTGTCAGACTACTGTGCTGGCAGCATTAAATATTATTCTGAACATTCCTGTCCAACCCTGAATCCCAGGAGCCAAGAATGAGACAGAAATACAAATCCAGGCCAAAGACACCGAGACAAACATGTCTTTTGTCAGACTTGAGCAGACAGTAGCTGGATATTACACTGATACCACCCAAGAAAAGTTCAGTGTGACTTTCAGCCCACAGAAAAGGGATGTCAAAGGACTTTCTAAAGTCATCAATAAAATCAAAGATCTGAGGACATGCACTGGCCATTTAAAATTAGCAATTAATCCGTACATCATATTTGGATTTTATTTCAGTATATCATATTATTTACAACTGGAAAAAAAACCCAAAACAAACAAAAATCCAGTTGAAAATCCATTCTTACACTGCAATATATGAACATACATTTCCTTGAAGCTTTATAGGTATTTTAGAAGCTTTTATTCTCACAAAAAGCCCTTCTGATCCCCTTACCTGGCAGAGATCTGCGTGTATTGAGGTCAGCTGGTTTGTGTTCATCTGCATCTTGTCTATGGCTTGTCTGAGAATGCTAATTCCTCGCAGGGGCTGTCAGAAATTACATCTCTTTCAGATAATTTCTCATAGATGGCAGCACATTGGATCTTATGTTGACACTTACAAATGAAAAATAACACTAATTGACAGGTTCCATTAAGTAATAGTTAATTTGAGGTTCCCTTTTTGTAGGATATCGCAGTCTCTTGGAAAATAAAATTAACCTTGGCAATACAACTTCTCCTGATAAAGTCATCAATTCTGCTCCACAAAGCCAATCTCATCAGGAATACAGTAATCTGTATCAATAAAAAAAACCCTTCTTCGATTCCAGAATCTAACTAAATTCCCAACAAATACTAAAGACAAGGTTCTCAATTCACTCCACTTAGGAGTAGAGATCAAATGTGGTCTGTCTCAGGCTAGACTTCACCAAAGTGGCCTGAAAAAGTCAGGATTGTAGCAACAAAACCAATGGTCAAGTATTTCTTAATCAATTTTCCTGCACATTTTAAGGCATTTCATTAAGAACATTATATAACACCAGTGAGAATAACACTGAAACTAAAATCACTGACTCACCAGTGCTAATAACCCTTGCAGCTCTCTCCTCTACTCACACACACATTGTCTGAAGAACATTCCTGGTACTACAGATCTCCTATTTAATGTGGGAGAACATGTTTTTGGATTTTTCTCTCCCAAAAATTATCTTCCTTAGAGAAATCTTAGAATTTTGAGTTTGGTCCATTACTTTTCAGTAAACTTAACAACTAAAGAGCTGTACAGAAACACTTGATGTGAAGTTAGTGGCAAATCTTTATGGAGTAAGAGGCTGGTAACACCCCCTATAAGCCTTGAGTATGGAGTAGCTTATTTGTACTAGATGGTATTTGCTCACCTGTTTTCTCTCCACAAGGGCATTTGTTAACTGGTGGCACAGGCCAGCAACTAAACACAGTAAAAAACAAACAAACAAGAACACCTCAGTGAAAAATCAGTGTTACCAAACTATCCAAACATATATTAAGTCTGAAATTAGGCTTAACTTACAAGTGTCTGTTGCATATCTAATGTGTTCTCCATTGCAAGTGCTGATAAAAAGCTGCACCTGTGAGAATAAGGTTTCGAAGTCAGGGATGCTGGGCATAGAAAACTTCACAAACCTGAAATAAAGAAACAAAAGATTTAGCTTTTATTGATTGGAGAGTCATAAAAAAGATTAGTTTTCATTGCTAAGTCTCTGCATGTATGTGCTTGCAAACAAATCCAAAGTGCTTATGAGACATGGCACAGGATTTCCCCAGCAGCTGCCCAACAACATCTGAAAACACCTTTCTATGCACAACATAATTCTCAATTTAGTGCAAATTACAATGGCAAAGAGAATTTTCAGTATTATCAGTATTTTGTTTCAGAAGAATAGTAGAGCAAGTACTAGAATCCCGATCTTTCCCTTAAAAGAGAATTTTAAAATACCAGTGGAACCTGCAGATAGTTCCCCTGAAGTCAGATACAGCCAATTTAAACTTCAAGATTAAATATCTTTACCTTAGTTCAGCACCCCCAAGGCAACTCAAGTTTTATCTTAAACTCCAGACAGCAGCAAGAGCCTCAGTGCTGTCTAAAGACAAACACCCAAGACCCATGATAAAAGCCTTTTTTTTTACTGGAATAAAACATCTTGGTCCGTGCTTACAGTTCAGTGTATTAATGCCCTGAAAATAAAGTTTTTACAGCTCATTCTATATCTTTTTGCTGAACACATATGGAAAACTACCTATGGAAAAATACCCAGAATGGTTTGTGTTGGAAGGGAGCTTAAAACCCACCCAATCCCAATCCCTGTTGTAGGCAGGGACACCTTCCACTATCCCAGGTTGTTCCAAGCCCTGTCCAACCTGGCCTTGACACTTCCAGGGATACAGGGGCAGCCACAGCTTCTCTGGGCAGCCTGTGCAGAACAAAACACTTTGTTTGGCTGACAGTTCAGCTCATTGCCTGAAGTTTTAATATTTAATTAAAAGCAAGCAACACTTACAAGACAGCAAGAACACCTAGTGAGTGTTCCTGTACATCCAGGGCACCGAGCACTGTATCCAGATGAGAAAGATTTTTTGCTAGCAGCTCTCCACTTTTATTGATCAGTTCACAAAGCTGGGTCATTTGCCCTGAAAAATAAAAAGCATTGTTGTCAAAGCTCAGTTAGAGAACTTTCACCCACTCCCACACCTCATTATAACCTGCTTCCCCATGTAACCTCAGGAAATAATAGTATCACCTCAAGTTTTAATTTTCTTTAATAAAACAGGCATTAATTTTCTACCCACCACATTTTTTTTAATAAAACAAATACCAGACCTTATTCCTTGCTGGTCCTCAAGCACTACCCAACTTTCAGGTCTGCTCATAAGCATTTTTTTGAAGTAAACATAAAGTAAGTACAAATAAGTACCTACAACAAAAGTATTTAAAAACCTGTCCTTAAATTTACTTTATCCCATTAAAAATACAATGAAACAGAACACAGAAAGCAGAGCCATTCCCATGAATTGCTTTCAAGCTCTTCCTCCCCCACATTAACTGAATGAATTAAAACTACGTCCTTCTGAAGCAGAGTATTGTTTGAATGTTCAATCCTTGCAGATTAGAGAGAAAAAGCAGATGTTCTCTCACCCTTAACAAAAGTCTCCATAAAATGAGGAATAGTGCCTCCATTCAGAGAGATTTGCACTACCCTCAGGTCTCTGGCCTTTCCCTTTGAGAAAGGAAAAGCAGGGAAGTTCTAGCAATGAAATGTTTTGAAGTGACAGAGGGATCAAAAATTCCAAATGGGGGCTAGAGCCCACGAACTTGCTTCCAAACTGTTCTCCTCCATATGGAATTTAAAAAAAGGCACAAACACGGGAAGGAATGGGGTTTGTAAAACTCTCTGTGCTTTGATAATGGTGTTCAGACACTGCAAACACCTACTTCTGGTGTCCTCCCTATTCCAGATATCCCTCCCTTCTACAGTTCTGTCACTTAGCAGTCCCCTAAAAAACAAACCCTAAAGAGACTCTGAGCAAACTGGTCTAGTGGAGGGTGCCCCTGTCCATGGCAAGGGTTGGAAAGAGATGGCCTTTAAGGTTTCTTCCAACCCAAACCGTTCTGGGATTCTGTCATCCATCCCCCTACCCACACACATACACTGAACAACTTACAGTCTAAGCAGGAATTCCAGCACCAGGCCCAACTAAATGTCCCTTTCTGTCACCTCCCAGGCAGCCAAATGACAGAAATCACCACAAGTCCACACATTGCTCCTGGTGCTCTCATATCCAAGCTGCCTGTCCAGCTCTGGGTTTATTTTCACAGGGTTTGGGTAGGAAGGGATTTAAAAATCATCTCATCCCAAACCTCAGCCATGGGCAGGGACACCTTCCACTGTCCCAGGCAGCTGCAAGCCCCATCCAGCCTGGCCTTGGACACTTCCAGGGATCCAGGGCAGCCCCAGCTTCTCTGGGAATCTGTGCCAGGGCCTCCCCACCCTCACAGGGAAGATTTCTTTCCAAATTTCCAATCTAACCCAACTCTTCTGTTATTATGAAGCCATTCCCTCTTTCCTGTCTTGCCAGCCCTTATAAATAGTCTCTCCTCATCTTTCCTGTAGCTCCCTCCAGATACTGGAAAGCCACAATTTGGCCACCCCAGAGCCTTCTCTTTTCCAGGCTGAACAATCCAGATTCTCACAGCCTTTCCTCATAGCTCCATCCCTCCAATGACCTTGGTGGCCTCATCTGGACTTGCTCCAACAGGTCCATGTCCTTTCTGTTCCCTCACAGAGAACATCTCCCTGGTCATCCCTAATGGGAGAACTTCCCTAAAGCAAACCAGTCTTCCCTTGAGCCTTCTGCAGCCCCAAAACTCTGTGATAGAAAGTTCTCCAGCCCAACTACAGGAGAACAAAGATCCATCTTCCACCTGGTTTGTACCCACATCTTGCAAGTATAAATTGCCTCTGAAGCAGAAATAATTTCTATTTATTAAGTGAAGCCAGAGTAAGAGAAAGCTGGAGTTCAACCCAAGAACTGCCAGAGATAAAACCTGGGGTCATGGTGGGAAACACCAATTTTTGATCAGCTTCTGGGAGGAAACATCCCAGGCAGAGTCCAGTCAGAACACATTTCACAGAGCATCAACTCAGAGCGAAAGTTCAAGAACCAGGAAACGTTGCGCCCACACAGAGTAAAATTAGGAGTTTGACAGTGAACCTAAGGAATTCTAGCTGTGATTATTAAAACGCTTTCTGGACACGTGGTTACAGTCTCAGATCTGTCACACGGTCCCGAGGTGGGGCGGGACTCTGCCCATGCTTGGAAATGTAGAGCACGGTCACTTGGACAATTCAGAAATGTATTTTAAACCATACAGCACAACGTGCCCGTTCATTAGGGAGGCGACAGGCTGGGTCACACGATCCCAGTTAAAGCCCAAGCGATGCTCGCTCCACCCCCTATTTTAAAGGCTCAGATTTTGGCACATTCACCGGCGCGGGCTCCGCTACCGAAACCAGCCCCTGGGAGAACCACGGAGCTCCGTGAGAGCACGGCCGGTCCCTCGTGCCCTGTCACACCGCGGGGATCCCCTCGGGGCTGCCCCGAATTAACCCGGGCACGGGCCCCGCAGCTCCGGGGGTGCAGCACCCCAGACCCGCGCCTGAGGGAGCGCCGTACGAGCGGGCAGGCCCCGGTCCGCCGCCCCGGCACCCGCGCGGTTTGACGAGCTCCTTCGGTCTTCGCCGTCCTCCCTCGGCCCCGCGGGCCCGCCCCGTCCTCCCGGTGTCCCCGGCCGCCCCGTCCCCCTCACCCTGGGCCGAGAGCTGCCGGACGCTGTTGACGAACTGCTCCAGGGCCGACGCCATCTTGGCGGCTCGCGCCGCGGCCGCGCGCGCTGAGGGGCGGGGCGGGGGGAGCCGCGCGCGCCGGGGTGGGCGGGGCTGCGCGTGCGCGCCGCCGGTGCGGGGGCGGTAACGCCGGGCGCGCGCATGCGCGCTGCCTCGGTGAGGGTCTGTGGGGAAGAGTTTAAATGTAGAATTTAATGTTTAAACGCGATTTATATTAATACGATTTAAGGAGTGGTCTGAACAGCCCGGGGGCACTTCCCATAACCCGCGGGTGTGGCTTGGGGCCGCAGGCTCTCCCTGGCACCCCGCATTTTGTGTGCCGCCAATACAAACGGTGTTTTGTTTATGGTAGAATCTACAAATAAATTATAGATCTATAAATAAATGACATAACCCAAAGCGTGTTTGCCCCCCGTGTGCGCAGGGGGTGTTGGCAGCGCCGCCATGGGCCGCTCCTCCAAGGACAAGCGCGACATTTACTACAGGCTGGCCAAGGAGGGCGGCTGGAGAGCGCGCAGCGCCTTCAAACTGCTGCAGCTGGAGCAGCGCTTCCAGCTCTTCCGGGGTACTGGGCAAACTGGGCAAACTGGGAGCACTGGGAGCACTGGGCAAACTGGGAGCACTGGGACACGCTTCCAGCTCTTCCGGGGTACTGGGCAAACTGGGCAAACTGGGAGCACTGGGAGCACTGGGCAAACTGGGAGCACTGGGACACGCTTCCAGCTCTTCCGGGGTACTGGGCAAACTGGGCAAACTGGGAGCACTGGGAGCACTGGGCAAACTGGGAGCACTGGGACACGCTTCCAGCTCTTCCGGGGTACTGGGCAAACTGGGCAAACTGGGAGCACTGGGAGCACTGGGCAAACTGGGAGCAC
>VZUI01043065.1:0-18080 GCA_013401135.1 Cettia cetti
TCTTTCTTTCTTTCTTTCTTTCTTTCTTTCTTTCTTTCTTTCTTTCTTTCTTTCTTTCTCTTTCTTTCTTTCTTTCTCTCTCTCTCTCTCTCTCTCTCTCTTTTCTCTCTTTCTTTCTTTCTTTCCATTGATACTATTTTCAGCAAATAGTTTGGCAAAAATCAGATTATGTATTCTCATATTCTCATACCAAAAAAAGGGTTGTGGGGACTTGATCCTAGAAGGGTATCAGCTGGGCAGGGGACAAAAAATGTAATGAAAGACTTAAGACAGGAAGATATTACTCACCAATTATCACCATGGGCAGAACAGACTGGATTAATCTATTTCCATTCAAAACAGAATAAAATAATCAGAAATAAACTCAAATCTTAAAATATTTTTCTCTGGCCCTTCTCTTCTTCCTGGGAGTAATTTTAGTCACATTTTTTCTCCCTCCTCCTCCCCAGCAGCACAGGTTGATAGGAAATGGGGGCTGTGGTCAGTTCATCACACGTTTCTGTGGAGGAGGAAGAAAGATTCCTCACACTTTTTTCCTGCTCCAGCATAGTGCCCCAAGTAAGACCTTCCCAAATTCTTCATGAACCACTCCAGTGTGGGTCCATTCCAGGGTGCAGTCCTTCAGGAACATCGTGGTCCCCTGTGGGGTCACAGGTCCTGCCAGAAGTCTGCAATATTGTGGGTTTCCCGTGGGGTCACGTCTTCCTTCAGGCATCCACTTGTTCCTGTAGGGCTCCTCCATGGGCTGCAGGTAGATCTCTGCTTGCTCCCCCATGGACCTCCAAGTGTTACAGGGGAATCTCAGCTCTGGCACCTGAGTACCTCCAGCCCTACTTCCTCACTGACCTTGGTGTCTGCAGGGCTGTTCCTCTCACACCTTCTCCCTCTCTTCTCTCACTGCAGTTGCTGCTGGGCAGGGGTTGTTTTTATCATTACTAAATCTGTCCCCCAAAAGTGTTGCCATCACTGCTGGTTTCCTTGGCCAGTGGCTGCTCCTGCTGGCACTTCCTCTGTCAGACACAGGGGAAGCTTTGAGCAGGTTCTCTCAGAAATCACCTCTGCAGCCCCTCCTCAGTCACACCCTCAACTCCCCCCCACTACTAAAATTTTGCCAAGTCCAATACAAAGGAAGAGAATATTATTTTTAATCTGGCTCAGAATTTCATTAAAAAATAATTACTAAAGGTCGGTGTTTAAAAGAAGTGTTCCCATAATAATTTGCCTCCTTTTTACTGGCCAAGTAGGTCCTTAGACTGCTAATTTCCATCTTTAAAAAGTCTTGCAGAACACTTAAAATTCTAAGAGACTGGAGGAAGGCTAATATATTAATAACTAAAGAAAGGTAAACAAGATGACCTGGATAATTACTGACTTGTCAGTATGACATTGTTCTAGGCAAAATAATGGAATTACTTGGGTGGGGCACAATTAATAAATAATTGAATGCATAATTAAGAGCAATTAACAATTAATTTGGAATTTGTGCCTTTCAAGCAATTTTGATACTTATTTTGTTGGGGGTTTTTTACTTGTTTTTTAAAGACAGCAGTACTGTCTTTAAAGAGTACAGGGTAGCATTCTCTGTAAATTAATTTTCCCCTGGACCTAACATTATCTTAGAGGTTCATCAGCAATGTGGAATAAAATACTATCATTATTCCAGCTTTCAGAAAAAAAGTGTATTGGAGAATAGGTAAAGAGTACCTTATATATAATGGTATGAATAGTCTTTTTAAATTCCAAATATGCTGTGTTTCTGTTAGCAAGTGTCAAGTCATCTGAGAGGAAATTATATGTAGATGTTCAAAGATAATGACATGTAGATATTACTGTAGATATATGTAGATATTTCTTAAAAGATTTTAGTCTAGGATTCTGTAAAAAACTCTTGGGACTGTGGTAAATAAACTGCTTACCTTGAGCTCATAATGGGTGGCACAGAGGACTGACAATTTGAGACTGCAGAAATAGTGTAGTAATTAAGTAGTAATTGCATTATATATTTTGTCTTTGGAATCTGCTTCATCACAAACTATGTATTTTGAGAATATTGGAGATTTCCTTGTTGTTACAATTGAAAAAAAGATGTGGGGAAAAAATTAAATTATTTTTGAGGGATTAAAATATTGGACAGCATAGCTTCTAATAAAATAGGCCTTGAGCTGAAAGAGAAAGCTTAGAGGAAAAAGCTTGTTCATAATCTAGAATATCAATATGGGAAAGAGGAGCTTCAGAGTAGAGTCTTTTCAATAAAGCAGACAAGGAGAAAATGGCATTCACCAGCTAAAAGCTAAAGCTAGGGAACATCAGCTCCAAATGAAAAGTACACTTTCAACAGTGGTTCTAAATGGCACTTTCTCATAGCAGTAGCAAATTTTCTATCAGTGGAAAACAGAAATGGAGATTGGCAGCTTTACTAAAAGCTGCTTCTGGTTCAAAGAGGCATTAATTCAGCTGAGTCCTGTTATGTAGCAGAGGAAGCCAAAAAAGATGGGCATAGAGATCTCATTTAGCTTTATTATCCACATATCTGTTAAGTGCATGCAACTTTAATGTTGCTGCATAAAATAAGAATGCCATCTCTTCACATGCACATTTCTCTTGCTTTGACTATAGGAAAAGAAATCTAAAACCTGGCATCTACTCTGTTCTTGGGTATGTGAAAGCTGGAAGCTTCATGTACTCTCCTCCCAAACAGTATTTTTCTCTCTGAGTACTTTCCCTTTCCTAACCAAGGACATTCACTTTACCTTAAATTATATTGATATTCCATACAGTACATTGAGAACTAGAAATTTTTCAGGAATGTATGTTGTCCTCTATGTTACCATATCATGCTTTGTAAATGCACTTTCTTAATGCTCCTGTCCTGCTCATGCACTCACTGACCTGTTCCATAAACTGACTGCTTAGTAGAAAACTAAGATTTTAGCCATACTGTTCCTGTTGCAGGGTAAGCTCTTGATGAGGCATTATGAGATATTAAATTACAGCTAGCTGCTTATTTTACATCTTACCTCCCAAAGTTAATGTTGAGTTGTGTTACTTACTCAGTGTAACAGTCTTATCCTCAAAGGGTTAATAATCATCATTAGCTCCTTTCAGCAATACCCCTCTAAGACATTTTCATGACAGGGCTTAAAATTCATTGGATTTAGTATCAGTAAGGGAGGGTTCTTGAGGGACCTCATTCTCTGTCTGAGGCAGAGGGATGGAGAGAAAGGTCTCCTACTGAACAAGGCCATCAGAGCACCTCTGCGAAGACCTGAGAGCTCAGGGGAGCTTGGTTGGGGCCATAATGAGCTAGGCAGTACAGTCTGGGCAGGGGTGTGCTGTGGTGGTTTGTTTCTACAGCCCTGGGCGAGGCAGATATAAGAAAGCTCTGCTCTCAGATATAATTTCTTAGAGATTGTCTATAATAGAATGTCCACAGTGTTTTGGGGTGAATTTCATGAATCCCCATATCTTCCTGCTATGGCTACTGCCCAGAAAGTCAGAAAGACCTCTCTGGGCAATAAGTGGAAGAGCCTGGCCTTTACAGCTGTAACACAACACAGAATATCCCTTCAATAATGCTGGAAAATCTGAGCTGAGGAGATGCTTTGTTCAGCCACCTTGAATTTGCAAGCAATTTTTTTATATCTGGTGGAATGACCACACCCTTCTGCTACTGTCTGGCCTGCCCTTCTGCAGCAGGACACACAGTTAGTCACCTGCTGTATGGTGTAGCCAGCCTACATACACACATCCTGCAACCCATTGCTGTGGAGAGATGTGCTCTGTGCTGGCACATAGCCTTCACTCTGCTTGGTGAAAGTCCTTAATAATTGCATCCTGTTCTACGGAGCTTGAGTAGCTAGATTTACAAGCTCATGCAAGGCTGTTCAATCCAGCTGGCCAAAGTGATCTTTAACTAAGCCAAGGACAGCCATCTTAATATGAGGGATATTAGAGTACTTCTCCCTCTGTTCAAAGTAATTCATGGGGCTCCTGAGCTTTCTTTGGAAAGAGATTCCTGAGTAGCATGTGGTCATATCCTCAGGTGTGAAAGGTAAGGAAAGTTAATCTCTTCTCCCATGGAGTGGGACTTGCAATTTTTAACCCCACTTTTATAAAGTTCATCCTGATTGCGAATACAAAGCAATTGAGAGACCCCTTACCTGGTCTGTCTGGAGACAACAGTGAGGTTCCTGTCAGTGGGTTGCTACCACTTGCTGTGTACATGACAGCTGAAAGATCTTTTGCTCATTCCTGGTTTCCATATATTCAGGTTGTTGCACACCTAACCTGCAACCAACACCCATTCAAGAGCTGTTTGGGCCTGGAGCAAGGGAAACAGCATCACTTCCAAGTGCAGCCTTTGCAGCTTCAATGGGCACTCTGTGGCAATGTCCTCTGTAGTGACCTGGGGTATTGCTCCCAGAGGTGCACATTTGCTGCAGATAACCAAATCCTAAAGGCTGGTCACTTCTGCAAGCTGGGATGACAGCTTTGAGGAATTATGTCCTGATGAGTTACCCACAGTCTTATAAAGCTCTTGAAAAAATAAGCAGTGCTAACCTATATTACCTCCAGAATCATCAGTTCTCATGACTGGTGTTGTGGCACTGTGTCCTCCACACAACAAGGCAAGTTGCAAGGCTGTTCCTTGAGAATGAATGAGTTTTAGAAAGGAGGATGCCATTACCCCCTCCAAACACCATTTTTTTTCACTTGTCCAGAAAACCTGTTGTCCAAGGGCTCACACAAACTTACACAGGACAATGACAAACATGGCTCTGGGAGAACTTCAGATAACCAAATTCAAAACCTTTCTAATTGCTAAAAATGAATTGCAGATTTATCAAAAATCCTTCCTTCCTTCCTTCCTTCCCTCCTTCCCGCCTGCCTGCCTTCCTGCCTTCCTGCCTTCCTTCCTGCCTTCCTTCCTGCCTTCCCTCCTCCCTCCCTCCCTCCCTCCCTCCCTCCCTCCCTTCCTTCTTTTTCTCATTATGCCCTAAAATTGTTATTAGCGGAGTTTATTCTAACACCTCCTCTTTCTGACTTAGAAAATTACTGGGGAGGTCATGTATAGTTCTTACATATACTGTGAAAAATGGGAAAGTGTATAAGAATCTCCTGGCCTGCAGGTAAAATGGTGTGAAAGGAAATGCTATAAAAATATAGTGTCAAAAGATCAAGTGAAACAATTTTCTACATTATATTTAAGTATGTTTTCATCAGCTCAAAACTCATTCTAGACCCAAAGTCTCTCTCTTTTTAAATGAAAAAAGAGTTTTTCTGATTGCTTCTAGTAAATTTAGAGCAGAATGATTTACTTAACTGACATAAAGATAGTCACTAGATTTAATGATAATAACAGAAATCTTATGTCTCTCAGTTCACGTGATTTCCATATGCCAAGGCTTACAAGTGTAGTATTCCAATGTACTAGTGCTATCTATTCTTAAGTAGAGCTAATATTGGTCTCCTGACCTTCCTTTAAATTTATCATGTCGAGCAGGTTAACCTGCCACTTCATTGTCTAGCTTTTAATTTGACAAAAATAGATGTTATTTCCAGTCCTACAAGGATATTTGGAGTGAATCAACTGATGTATTGTTACTACATTTTATTGTGGGCTTGGACAAGTATTTTAAAACACTTCCTCTCCTGCTGGTTAAATATAATTTATTTTGAAATAGTCATATATTCAATTTCTTGGACTTGCATAAACACCGTTTAATAGTGATGTATTTTTTGAACAAGAGATTTTTCATAATATATTTACCAACTATATTTCTTTAAAAATTGTGAGTTACAGAGCAGTCTGTTAATGTGAACCTTGTTCTAAACGAATTACCTTTAAATATGAATGGAAAAACTGATTGTGATTTCTTCTAACAAAAACAAGTACTGTTACTTTTAATTACTCAACCGCAACCTCTAGTCTAAATAGAAGATATTGTTTTTTAAAGCACTTTAACATGCCTAGGATAATGATAAATATTATGAATTAATAATATTGCTGAAACCTTATATTTCTTCATCTTCTTTAGCAGAAGCTAATAATGAGAAGAAAACAAAAAATAAAAAAGTGTTAGTAGTCACATTTGCTCTGCCTTAGGGACATGATATCACCAGGTGCCTTCAGAACTATTTCATCAACACCAATGAAAAATTCAGGAATTGGAATTAGCACTGGAAGCTTCCAATTGCATTGGAAGTATCAGCTGAACAGACAAGAGAAATGCTTTATGATAGTTACCTATCCAAGATTATAACTAATTACAATCAAAACCAGCATCATAAAGTCACAGATGTTTCTCTGCTAGCTCTGGTACTGATCTTTTAACACAGTGAGGCTGGAGTCCAAATTCCTCAGCTTTCAGAAAGCCAAAAATGCATAAAATACTATCCAGAATACTGTATCCAGAGTACCATACATGTGATGATTTTGTGAATACAAATCCCAGTCAAACGCTAAAGTGGATGAAAAAGCAAGTCAAGCTTCTCTCCCACTGTAGTACAAGAGCATCAGAAAGAAAATTACTAGTTGTCCTAAGAAACAGGTATCTTTCTTTCATGGTGTTTGCATTTCAACATGAATGTTTGAAATCATATTTGATTTATTATTTGGAGGCAGATATGATTTGTATATTCTTCAGAGTGGAATATCTTCTTTGGTAGAAAATTGATATGTATATTTAGTTAAATGGGTGGTTTCATGAATCATGGAATGTAACCCTGTGAAGGTTATTGTACAGGGTAAATGGTATGATTTCTGATGCAAATATGCTTTGTTTGGTTTTTTTTTTTTTCTTTTGATAATAATTAATAGTTTTTTGGAAAGATAAAAGGTGTGTATTTTAAAACCCCTAATGGTTTTCATATTGTGCAAGCAAATTCTCATGTAACCTGAAACTCTCTCATTTCTCAATCTTCAGATAGATTAGATCTCTAATTGGACAAATCCAAACTTAATTTGCTATTGAGAGCAAACATGTAATTTTAAGAAACTAATAAATATTTCCTCTGTTGAAATTTATGGTGTCATGGCTAGTATATCACTGCATATTGCACATTTGCAGTACAAAATGGGAAAGCAAATGTAAACTTCATCTACAGTAGGTAGAACCATGGAATTGTAGATATTCACTGGTAAACCAAAATTAATAGAAATTAAAGACAACAAATTAAATATTATGGAGGAACTGTAGTCATAGTTTTTCCAAGGGAAGAGAGAAGAGCTGTAACTCAGAATATAATTACATAATTCAAAATAAATTTCTAGGAAAAACATTTGTCCATTCGAAGTCTGGAAGTGAAATGTAGCTCCTTTATATCAATGTAGCCCCTTTATACCAACGTATTCAAACAGCACCAAATGGAATTTATCACAAATGTTTGTTTCGATACCTCAAAACCCAAGCTTTCCCAAACTTGCTACAACTAGATTGACCAAGTAATATATATGGATGCAGTATGGGAAAGAACAACTGCTTTGGGAACAGCTTTTATGCTGTCAGGGTTTGTACTTCCATCTGTTGGGAATGGATTCAAAACCATTTGGCACTGTAAACATGTAGTTGGTAGTAGTTCATACTGGAATCTGAATTTAGAAGAAATACTAAAATTGTTAATTATGGAGTGACAAAATTAAGACTTGCAGTAGATGCAGAAAGTTGATACTGTTTTCTGGTCTTACCAACAAACACAGAAGCAGATATTTAATTTTAGCAGTTTGGGTATAAAAATCGTACAGAGCACTCAGTCCTGTTTTACAAGGTATTTCTTGCTCTTCCTTCACCTGGAATATGATCTGGCTTTCATGAATACAGTCTGTGAATGAAATATCAAATTTGGAAAAGCTAGGAAAGGCTATCAGTTTACTGGTTAATAGAATCATCTCAGGGAAGCTGGAACTAGAAAAGAACTCTGCCAAGTTTTATTTAATAAAGTTTTTGTATCATTAGCTGCTTATTCTGAGTAGTGACAGATCATTGAGAGAGCTGATCAACAAGCTCATTCTTGATTATCTTTTGAGAATTCTTTGATTAATGAGGCTCTGCTTCATGTTATAGGTGACTTCTGTATGTCCTAGAGGAGCTGCCTAATGCTTCTTTATCCAGAGAGCTACTTTTGCAAATTTAAATAGCAAATTTTGGGGGTTGCAACCTCAGACACACAACCGATGTGCAAGTATTTTAGAACGCAGTTATACAAGTAACTCGCTCCTTTCAGACTTAAAAAACAAACCCAGTCTCTCAGTTTTATTTTGTTCTTATAGTAAATACCATCAAAATTTTCTAAACTATTATAAAAATCAGGTCCCATGAGGCTTTGATTGCTGTTTAATCCTTGAGAACATGCTTGAGACCTCTCACGGATTTTCTGAAGGCTTGTCTCTTGTTTATGTGTTTAAAAACAGTGGTGCTTGGACAGAGAAGAAAATCAGTCTCTGTCACTTTTCTTTGGTGTGAATTACAGCATCCAGCATGTGCTGCATGTGTACAAGGCATAGCTGCAGCATGGCTGTGAAGAGATGAATGAGCTGCAGGGTTTCAGATAAGGACAAAGAGCATACCATAGCATGAGGGCTAAAAGCACATGTGCTCATGCTAACCTACACTTGATGAATTCAGATTATGCTCCACAGCCCTGAGTGCTGTCATGTTCAGTGTCAAATCCGTCATCTTGGCTCTTGACAGCTGTGGTGCAGTTCAGGTCTGTAGCAGGCAGAACCAGGACAGCAAGCATGTCTTGCATTGCTTAAAAGTAAGTTTTTTGAGTTTCCTAGGAGAGATCTGAATCATACAATGAGATGCAGAAATACCAGAAAAAGAAGCTAGGAAAGCAGAATGGCACACAAACGTAGTCAGTTGCGCTCCTGAAAAAGTGAACTGAGGACCGTTCTTGCAGTCTTGCAGGGGAGAGTTCTGTTTCTGGTACATCAGAAACATTCCTTCCAAAACAAGTCAGTAGTAGAAAAGGATGATATTCTGTTTTAATACTTAATATACAAACATCAGATGTAAAATGCTGAAAGAAAGTGTTTATAAATTAATTTTGCTCATTGAAAGTGAATTCAGTATTTCAATGCATTATCCGGTGGTAAATCTGCAACACTTGATAAAATACTCTTTATAATGTACATAATTAATAATAATTTTATATTATTTCTTTAGAGAAATTTCTTTTTTTTTCTATTTGGGATTACTAATATTACCAGCATAAGACAGCTGGGAAAAACATCATGAATTAAACTCAATGCTTATACATGCAACTTTGTACACTTGTAACGGGGATGTGATTACTTTGATTTAGACAAACTATGAATTGAATTTTATCTAAATGTTCTCTTTCCCCAGATGCTACAGAAAACTAGTATTGATTTGCCTTGCAGATGGATGGAAGTCATCACAGCAGCTATGACACCTTGGGAAAACCTAGATGTCACATGTAATTAAATCTGACTCAGATATGAGAAAGCATTATGGTAACATTTCATGTGGTAACATTTCACCTTCCTAGAAAATCCTTCCTTTGATGATGCATTTGGAAGGACCAAACGTGGTGTGTTTTGGCTCATAAGTAGATCACTGTGGCTTTTAAATATTTTAAGGTCCACTGTGAGAGGATGTATTGTAAGAGAATAGTGCTGAAGGCAATCTTGCCCCTGAAGATTTGCAGCTGTACAAATTACCAAAGAGTGGGAACAGCCTTGCCCTTAATATGTCACAGCTATATCCAATGAGGATAGGTGTTATAAAAGAGTGAATTAGGTGGGTAAAAACTAGTTGGAGTTTGCTGGCTATGTTGGATGAAGGTTGAGTAAGAAGGTCGGAGTCAGAGCTGTGAGGAGCTACCCTTGGGAACTCATAGAGAGAAGATACTAAAGTTTTGCTGTGGCACTGATACTTGCTACTGTTTTTGGCATCAGTTGTTTCAGGTCTCTGTTAATCAGGGGAGAGGTATGAAGGTTTCATTGTAGGATAAAAAAACTGATGGTGTCAGTCAATTTGTGTCCACCATCCAGTGGTGTCAAGCACTGACACCAGCAATGGGTGCCCCCCGTGTGAGGACGAGCACCAACCACAGTCAGTCCACTACTTTGTGACCAGCTCTGATTTTGTTAAAGTTTTAAGTCAGGCAGATGCCTGCATCATAGGCAAATATTAACAAGATAAGAATAAAAAAATACTTCCATTTGGTGAGGTATGTTGAACACAAAGGACGATATTTTTGTGACAGCATTGTGCCAAATGTTGGTTACACTGATGTAAAATCTGACCTAATCTATTTATTAAATACTTTGTTTTTCAACTTTACTAGTTTTGTCAGTGTAAGCATTTATTTGTTTTGTAGACAGTGCATTTAAAGGCTCTTGAAAAACTGAAATGTTTCATTATCACAAGGACTTTTTCAAAATTGAGACATTTAAAAAAAATTTCTTTCTTTTCACATACTACCTTTTTGGATTAAAACTTTGAATGCTAGTCAGAGCAGAATAACTTTAGCGTCTCAAAGCCTATTATGAATTTCAACTTAAAAGGCTGTTTTAAGTTTCAGATCAAAGGAAATATTGTGTTTGAACATTTGCCCCCTTTGCTCTTGAAAATATTTTTTTGCTTTTCAAAGAAACAGATTTTTTGTCATTAGTATATAACTTGTCTTCTCAGTTAAATGAGAAATTATCATTTATTGCCTCAGTTTCTTCCTCCATTTAATTCTTTGATGATAGACTCCTCTTTCTTGTTAGATTTTGGCTGTACTGTCATATGTTGGGGCTGCATTTTAGTTAAATCTGGTTCCTACCAAACTGGATTTTTTTTCCAGTGGGCATTGTGCACTGTGGGAATTAACTGATCAAGATACAGCAGTTCTACTTCAAATTCCCTGACAAACAGCCAGAAATCAATTAAGTTTTGTAAAAAGCACTCAGGGTACTTATAGACACCATTATACATAGAGATAGAGATGCAAGTTTAAAAAAAAAAAGGATCAATCTGAAAACTAAGTAGATCTTACCTGTCTTTACCCGTCTACAGATGATGGTAACTAAACTTGCCTTTTTTCTAGTGGTACTGTAAGTCTAATTCCCTCAGAAGCTTTGAAAACCTTGATCAGAACACACATCATATATTGGTATTGATATTTTTAGCTCCACAAGCTTGTTTATGTTGTGTATCCTCTAAATTCTCATCCCTTTTATCAATTTGGGTGTAAGTGGTGTTTCACAGCTGATACTCTACATCAAACTTATAGCACAGTCCTTTCTCTTCTGTGGCTAGTAGCCATTGAGACTTCATTCAGGATGTCACTTTAGTTAGGTATAAGCTATCGTGCTTTATGATAAGGCTGAATCCTAATTAAACACAAAGGAGAATACTAGTCTATCATTTCCGTACTAGTGATACTCTTTGAATTTATCAAATAGAATCCAAAATTTCAAATACTTTAACACATTTGAAAGCAACCTTTGCACATCCTAAAATACTCAGAACGGTTTGACTCATCCAAGTACTTATGGCATTGTCTAAAGTCATCAAATTGTACATGACAGTCAGTTATTTCAAAATATATCTGACCCTCTGAAAGATGAAAAATTATTTACCTATGAAGAAATCTTTGAGTTTGTGACATTTCTTCATTTTTTCCTATATGAGACTTTTAAAAGTTTAGCTTAGTATGCATTTGTACTACTCACAGAATCATAGCAATGATATTTGTTACATCAACATTTGTTTTCTTAGAGCATGTGTAAGCATATATTCTACAAACTTTAGTTCATAAAAATACGAAAAAATCAGAAAGGGTTTTTAAAATTTTTCTCCACTTCATGGACATAATATTATTTAACAATTTGGGCAATAAGTGGCCACTGGCTCTTCCAGTGGTGTATGTGAGTTTAAGTGAGTCTATTTCTATAAGTGATGCAAAAAAATTTTCTGAGGTTAAAATACGCCTAAGAAAAAATATGCTACCTGTTGTCACTTATTTAAATTAATGAACAGATATCTGTGAGCTGTTACGGTAGGTTCATGTCATTTAATTATCCTTCAGATTAGATATAGAAATTAACTTGGACATAGTAGTCCAAGATAGATTTAATTTTTAATTGCCAGCTTTCCATGTTTAAGTTCTCTGGGTTGTTGAGGCATGCAACATTGCCATAATAAACACTGAAATCAGTTTCTCAGCATATACACATGCAGAATTTCAGCTGGAATCAATGGGGCTTCAAAGTCATTTTGCTAAAGCCATTTTTTCTATTAATAATATTTTGGTTTGTATTATTATTCTGTTTGTTTACCCTACCCAGTCTCAGTGGTCTCTGGACCTAGTGGCAGAGGAGATTGCAATTTCAATAACCTCTTGCTATTTGCAACTGCTCTTTTGGAGAGAAAGAGGAAGAAAACAGTGAGTACAGTTACATTTGAAACTCATAAGCATTTTCTGAAGTGGCTAAAGATATTTCCACACAGAAATGCTCAGTGTTTGTTAGTGTCTACAATTGTTTGGGTGTAAGAGATGTGCCTACTGTACTTACAGCCACCAGTACCTGCCATAAAGTACAACTGCAAATACACAGTCTCTGCAAACAGGAACTGCAGGCTCAGGCCATTTTAAAGATCTTCTTTGTAAGAAAAACTAGCTGAAATAATTAAAACAGTAAAGACACCTTTAGTTTTCATTGCTAATTGCATAATAGTAACAGAAAATACTTACATACTCCATACGTATTGTATTCTAGCATACTGTATTTGTTACGATCCTGTTGTTCTATACCTTTTTCTAGCTGTGCTGTTTTTCCATGGTGGTAGAAGAAGAAATCAAAAGTCTTTCAAGGTTTTTTCTGGCTTCTAGGAATCGTTAAATCACTTTAACTCCTTTTTTTATACTCTAGAAAAGAGGAAGAAGCTCTTTCCAGCTTTATATTCAGGGCTGGAGACCTGCAAAGATTTTTGCTTCAAACAAGTGAAGTCACTTGGCTCAGGGTAAGGATCAATGATCAATAAAGCTGTTTCTGCAACAATCACTATAGCAGAAAATTCCCTAGTAATTTTCAGACACAGTGTATGCATTTCAGTTACAAAGTATGCAAACGCATATGAATATATATGTATAGAAACCCTTTGATAGATAGATATCTGTGCAAACTTTAAATGACTGTAATAGCAAACTGAATTCCAATGTTTCCCCTTTGTTCCAAATAATATATTTACCTCTAAACTCGCCTGAAAAAGAACTCTAAGGTGGGACCCACCTATTTTAACACATGTGTCTATAGTAATTTCAGAAGTTCTAAATTATGTCCATCCTCCAACAGCCTCTTCAGAGCAATGCAGGTCTCCTAGAAGTTCTGCACTTGCAGATGTTCCAGCCTTGCAGATGTGTTTGAATAAAACCTCTCTAGTGGCACTGCAATACCTGTTCCAGGCAATGGTGTTTAACCCCTGCAGTCTGATCTTTTCCACAGACTTGGAGGTTCAATAGTGCATGCACACTGAGAATCTTTTGCCATTCAAATGGAAAGTAGTTAATTTGGTTGCTTGAGATATATATACTTATGCTGATTTTTAAAATTTATCTCAACTTCAATTGCTCTGTGAGAAAGCTATTTGTAGGAAAATAGTGACAGATGAGAGAATCATTGCATTTAGCCCTTTGTTGGCATGCTTAACTTGCCTGTCAATCTGTGATTTGAGTTTAAACTGTCTCCAGCCGTTGAATTTATGTTTCCTCAAGAAGCTCCAAGGACTCCATCTTGCCATCTTAACTTTCATTGCTTCCAAGGAAAGGCAGGAAAATTGAGAAAGTAGCTTAGGTGCTTGCGCGGGATCACACTGGGACCAGTGCATGTCTGTGCAGAGTATAAAGACCTTCTCCCTTCTCATCCTGTGCCAGGCCATCTAGAGGAGAAGTAACTGAAGAATGCTGCTCCTGATTTGGCATGGGGTGGGGGGTGGAGATGTGGTACCTGTGTAAGCACACATGATCTTCCTTCCACAGTCCTGCTGGCAGCTGCCTGGCTCCTGCAAGGGTGGCAGAATGTGGTGTGTCACTCGCACAGAGCAAGGAAGGAAGCGGAAGGCACGGCCTGACTGAATTTGCTCCTTGGGCAAGGGGTGGAGAGTTTCTCTATACGCAGCACCCTCCGTGACATACACCACTGTCAAAACCCCACAGTGAACTCTGTCAGACCCAGCACTCTAACAGCTACACTTATTAAGAACTTCTATTCCTTTGGCTGCTTTTGTTATATTTTTCTTGTGGGTAAGCTCACTTTTTTTACCCATGTGCCTTTTTTTTTTTCTTTTTCTCCTTGTTTTCCTTTTTTTTTTTTCTTTTCACTAAGATAAAATAAGTAGCTGTGTCAACTTCTGTTTTATGCTTCTTTGAACACTAAGTCATTGTGGATGCTGCATCTTGTGCTGTGATTTTAACAAGGTGCAGGCAAAGGGCTTTCATCTGGCATCTCTTGGCAGGTACTTTGGAACTCCTCAGCTACAGCCAGAGATCTTGCCCAGGGTGTTTTATATCCTGAAATATGCCTCCTTATTGAGTTGCTTTTGCTGACACAGCTCAAAAAATTCACCCTGAAAGAGAGTCCATGTTGTTGCTCAAGACACTAAAACAGTATTTATTGTGACTGCTGCTTGGATGAGCTTGCTCATAGCTTGAGGGCCTAGCTTGGGACTAAAATAAATAGTCTGTGCAGCAGGTTCCCATGGTATGCTGGACAGTCATGTAGGAAAAACAGAATTGCTTTGACGAGAGTTGGTAAATAGCTGATGTTCAGAGAGAACACTTTCAACAATTTTAAAATATTACTAACACTGCCAAGCTGTCTTTAGAAGATACTTACAGGGGGTTCAGGTCAATGCCATGGGAATTATAAGAAATAAGATGGATTACAGCACCCTGAAGCTGAGTCTGGAGCTTCATCTGTTTGTTTGGCAGCACCCGTTCAACATCCAGAGCTGTAGTCTGGCCTTGGGTACTGGGTGACAGGAGAGCCTAGGAAAGTATGTGATGTTACTAAAATAAATAATAACTCAAAAGAACTTATGCACAAAGCAGTAAGATGGCATTGCAATAAACTCTATTAGGCAGGAGAAAAGAGTGTTGGACTTGAGGTTTCTGGTACCAATTACATGTGTTATGTGCAAGTATTACACACAGTTATTGAACGAATCCTCGGTGGACGCGGAGTCTGTCCCTGGTGTTGCCATGACCCTGGGACGTAGCTAGGCTGGGTCCCTGGTGCCGCAGATGTGAGGTGGGTTCCCAGCGAGCGCGGCCCTGGGGCCCTGGGACATGGGTGGCCCGTGGCTGACGATAGTGCCCCTGGGGGCCGCTGGTCTCACGGTTGGGTGAGGGGATTACTGGGTGTGGTCCCACAAAAGACAGCAGGGAAGCACTGTCACTCCTGGCATGCTGGGGACAGGTGGCCGCCCTGCCATCCCAGGACAGGGCGGTGGTGGGTCCCGCGGAGTCTGGGGGGAGAGGAGTGCACCCCACTGAGCAGCCACCCTGCCGGTATGGGGCCCCTGCATTTGAATGTTAAAAGAAGCTAACTGCCTGCTAATGGCCCTGCCCTTGTTGACTGGCAACATACCTCTTTCAGGAATTATCCTTGCAGGGGAGAAGCAGCTACCAGAGAGGGAGGCATATGCAAACAGAACCAACCCTCAGCAACTTGGGAGCGTTTTTGGGAAAGAAACACCCCCAGAAAAAAAAACTGGACACAGTAAGAGGGAACCAGATGATGCCCTGGCTGAAAGAGAACTAGACACACCCCCTGATCCTAATTTGAAGACTCACCATGAACTAAGAACCGGACTGGTATGGGAATGGGAAAGGAAGACTGACCAGATCAGAGAGAGCCTTTGGATGTTTCCATGAGGACAAGGACTCAACAGCTGAGGTCTGCACTTCAAGGACAATCCTGTTCACCTCCTGGTTCCTCCCTGTTGTTATGACAACGTGGGCAAACCTTGTTGGGCTTCCCCCATCCAGTTGATCTCTTTAAATAAAGAGCTGAATATTAATAAAGGCATAAGCCCTGTTCCTTTCATTATTATGAAAAGGAGTTGTGATTCAAAGTACTTTTTTTAACAGACAAGAGAGGGCAGTGGTATTCTCAGAATTATTAATAGGACTTTCTATGAAAAAAAAATGGGGAAATAATTTCCAAAATAGTATTTTCATCATAACAATATAATGAAAATAATAGCATGTACTGCAACAAGCTTTCCTTAATTCACTCTGCACAGTTTACAGGATAAAATTGAAGAGATGGTTAAATTCCTCAAAAGCAATGACACACTCCAGTATCAGCTGTTCAGATTCTGCCTGGAATACATGCTGTTGCTGTTCAGCTTCAGGATATCATAACCAAAGACACTGGAAGGAAACAGATGAACTCCCACTTGGGATGGGAGCCCAGCTGAATGTTATTCCAAAAAAGTACTTATGTTGTGGCAGGATATCAGGGGAAAATTTTTACCCACCCTTCCTTTTTGGTACGTATGATTACAAACATACAGGGTTTTCAATTACATAGAGCTCAAGAATAGTGAAAATAAGATTGAATGTCTATTGGTAAGGATCAGGGTAAAACATGGGGAAAAAAGGCACGCTTCCTGGTGAGAGACCATCAGCCAGGATGAAAAGGTACATAAAGTATTCTATCAGTGGCTGGATGAATCTGATGCTTCATAACCACTAAGCCACCAGTTAGTCTTGCAGGCAATTTTAACTTCCCAGATGTCTGCTGGAAACTCAGCACAGCAGAGAGGAGGCAGACTAGAGGGCTCTTGGAATGTGTGGAAGAAAGCTTTTTGATGCAGATAGTAAATGAGCCTACTGGGGGAAATGCCCTGCTAGACCTGTTTGTAAACAGAGAATAGCTGGTGGGGAGATGTGGTGTTCAAGGACCATTGGGGGTATAGTGACCATGAAATGATGGAGTTTCAACTGATGGTGAAGTAAGAAAGGGGGTCAACAAAACCTCTATTTTGGTCTTTCAGAGGGCATACTTTGGCCTGTTCAGGACACTTATTAAGAGGGTTCTTTGGGAAAAAAACTCTTTATAACGAAGGGGTCCAGGAACGTTCAACACCATTTTGGAAGAAAATCTGAATGGTGTAGGAGCAGGCTGTCCTATGTGTCAAAAGATGAGCTGGCAGGAAAGAAGACCAACTGGGCTAAAGAGAGAGCTGCTGCTGGAATTCAGGGGGGTGGGAAAAAAATTGTGACTTTTGGAAGATGGGGCAGACAACTCAGAGTATGAGGATGTCATTAGGTCACACAGAAAGAAAACTAGAATGGCAAAAGCTCAGCTGCAACTGAACCTGGCTAGCCACTGTTGTAAAAGATAATAAAAGGTGTTTTTATAAGGAAACAACATGAGGGTAGCCAAGGAAAATATCTGTTCTTTATTAGATGTGGGGGGAAATTTTGTCATCAAAGATGAGGAAAAGGCTGAGACACTTCAATGCCTTCCTTAACCTTAGTCTTAGACAGAAAAATGTTATCCTTAGTGCAATCAATCCTCTGGGCTGGTAGACAGGGTGGGGGAGCAGAGTAAAACCTGCAATTCAAGAGGAATTAGTTAGTGACCTGCTGTGCCACTTGAACACTCACAAGTCCTTGGGGCCAGATGGGATCTGCTTGAGAATACTTAGGAAACTATCAAAAGGGCTAACTAAGCCACTCTTCATGTGCTGGTTTGAAAGTAAAACCAGTGAGAGACTCCAAGTCAGAAGTACAATTTAATTAGAGAAAGAAGAAAAGAAATATAATAAAGTAAAATAAAATAAATTCAATAGTACAAAATACAGACAGCATCAGAATACTACCTGACACCCTGTTAGGGTGGTAGGAGCAGTCCAGATGAAATGGTCTTGTTGAAGCAGTGATCCTGTAGAGAAGGTCTGGTAGCTCTTGTCCTCTGGGAATCCAGTGGGGAAAAGGCCTTCAGTGCTGTCCCAAGCCCCGGATTATATCCATGTGGGAATTCTTGGCTCCTCCCCCTGGGAGGAGCATCTCACAATGGGCTGATATCGTTGTATGAGTCATGTGATGGGTCC